>NNCF01128286.1:277528-304675 GCA_002313205.1 Laupala kohalensis
AAAAAAAATACTAAAAATGACACCATATTTCACTTGAATGTATACATATCATCCACGGTCTCACTGGGAGGAATTCCAAACGAACCAAAAAAAAAATATTTATTTATAAAACCATCATAGAGTTATGAGAACGAACATATGGTATACAGCAATGGGGAACTGCAAACATCTCAAATATTGAGATCCTACGAACATTTCGAAACATTACATTAAGGGTATGACTAATCTTCCACGGTATTTTTCCAATGTTCCTTTTCGTAATGACTTAAAAATTCCGACTAATAAACGTAATGCAGTGGGATCAATCTAGAAAGTCTGGAAAAACTAACTTTGTCGCTATGAACCTTCTTCGCAACAGCCAGACAACACATCGTCTCAGGACAATCCATCCCCTAGATTTAGTCGATGAGGAGTGAAAATGGTGAAATTGTATTGCCGCCTTTCAAGATATAATTGAACAAGTGAAAATTTCTGAACACGTCTTTCAAAATGAGAAAGGTAACATTGCACTCTTTTAAATGTGGAATTATTTTCTCATGCTATTTACAAATATTTTGGTTTTTATATTACAAAAGTGTATTTAACATTGTAAATCAGTGGTGGATATTCATTCGAGAGGAAACACAAAACGACTCATTCAAGAGGAAGAAATTCACATCTATGCTAAATATTTTATTTTTTAACTGTGCTTTGAAAAAGGACTAAAGATGTTCAGGCTGCGTTATGTCACGACTTTCACCTCTCATCGAACTTATTTAAGTTAGCTATGTAATGATATTCAAGTAATCATACCATTTTTATGTAAACTCATATTAGAAAAAAATTAAAGATTTTTAAATTAGAATTTATCTTTGTGAAGCATCTTTATTTTTTAAATAAAATCTCTGTTATCAACTCGTATATTATTTTAAGGACGGAAACGAAGAAGAGTCAGTATTTTCGTGTATAAATGAAAATAAAATGAGACTGAAATCTGTTATAGTTACATATAAAAACGTACTGTTATTCAAATATGTTTCTTCGTGATCAACGACATTCGAAACTTCGATATACCAGCCATTGCCACTGCAGTATCTTCCTCTACAAGGTCTTATCTCACTCGGGGAGAAAGTAAAATTGCGTAAAACCACGTGGAGGGCAATAGGCCGGATTCGTTGGATTGGGTCCTGCGGTCAAGGTATCATAATCTTCCACCCTTCCCAAAAGGGTATAGTTAAATTGGGTCCCGCGGTCATTTTCTTAATTACTTTATCTCTTGAAGAGGGTAACAAAACCCCTCCTCCCGGACCAACGGGTTTTGTCTATTTTTGCAAATGACCTGACCATGCAGAGTCGAACAAGATTGCCTTTGACGAAGAAAATTATTCTTCAAACCTCAAAAACAAGTAACCTTGTGTAATATATTGATCAATATCTTTATTTGAATGTTTGTCTTTTTCTCGCCGTCTGACTGTGTTCATGTACATTTTAAAGACATCCTGTACAAGTACAAACCTTTTTTTCCGACTATATTTTAATGCGCGCTCCTAATATATTAATTGTTTAAATTGAATGGTTAAATATTCTCTTTGTTAAGCATATGTCCTTAGAATGTTTGAAATATTTATATAGTTTTCCATATCATTCAACTGCACAATAATTAACATGCCATACATGGAAGTGTTTCTCCTCCCCGTCTCCAGCGTCGGACGCATTTGAGCCATACCCTTCTTACACGAAAAAGCTAGAGAGGGAAAGTTTACCGCGGGGCCCAACTCAACTATACACTTCTGGTCAGGAAAAATTGTTAAGGGATTAACTGTGACGCAAACGAAGGGAAAGTTGACTGCGGGACCCAATCGACCGTCACCCCAATAGGTTACTTTACTTTGTCGGAAGCAAAAGGATGTTCATATCATTAATCACTAGTCTTGAAATGCTTCTAAACGTTACTATTATATAATTTTAAAATTTAACCTTTTAATTTACCCGTCAAGATTATAAATAATTTACTGTCCCAGGCTGAACAAATATTACGGAGATGGAGAGACTTCTTTAATGAGCCCCCCAGGGGACTTACATCTAGTAAGTACGTGTTTGGCGAACACGGGGCTCCGAGCTGAGTCTGGCATTACTTCCACTTACTTGTGCCATGCTCCTTCCTTTCTCTTTTCTGACCTCCCTTGGTCACCTCTTGTTCTTTTCGATCCCGACGCTATTAGGGCTAGGGTATCATTCATTTTCCTCTTTCCTCCTTTTTTTAAATGTTTTTAGTAAAGTCGTGAGATATGATTGGATTTGAGTTTTGAGTTGTAATTCAGGAGGGTTTTTAGTGGGTATGGCTGAGTCATTCGGCGAGTCCCACACGCGGGGAGAGTCATGTTGGCTCTCCCTAGTGCGTAACTGCATTTTCCCTACCTGTACAAGTTTTAAGGGCTCTAATGACCTCGCTGTTGACGAGCCCTAAAGCCCCAAAAAAAAAAATCTTTAATGAGATATTTAACACTCCTGATAAAATTAAAGAAAATATTGTCATAGACGATCAAACAAAGCAAATGACATCCAAAGGCTAATGATATTTGAGAGGAAGATTTTGCGAAGACACGAGGGCGAAGCCGAAGAACCAACATTTAATGAAGTTTGTTATATCATTTAACATTAAAAGCAAAACAAAGCAGCTGGCTCAATCAATATTCCCCCAGAGCTAATAAAGTTTGGTGGAAGGAACCTTAAAAAGGAATTAAACCAACTAATTCTTAAAAAATGAAGGACTCAGGAACTCCCGCTAGAATGGAATGAAGCTATTATATTCTCTGTATTTAAAAAGGGTAATAGGTATGAGTGTAAGAACTATAGACCCATAACACTTCCAAACATAGCTCATAAAATCTTCGCTATTATAAGGTAAAATGATTCTCATGTAGTTCCTACAATCCCTACTCAGAATAGATTCGAAGTACTAAGCTCAGATGATATGCACGTCAATGACGAAGTGCCAACCGTGAGAGTGAAAATGACCGCGGGACCCAATCCAACTATACCCTTTTGGAAAGGGTGGCGAGAGGATTAGGATACCTTGACCGCGGGACCCAATCCAAGGACTCCGAACCGTGAAACATGCAGTGACACCAATTTTTATCCCAAATGTACCGGAAATTATTAACTTTATTTGCGAAGTACTAACAAGAAAATTTCAAATTAAATCAATGTCTAGTGACAAGATAAAAGTTTTACCAAAAACACCAGACACCTACAGAGAACGAGTTTAACATCTAGTCAACAGTAATCGTATATTTTATACGTACCAACTGAAAGAAGATCGCGCATACAGAGTCGTAGTTCGTAATATTCTCCACTCAGTGAGCAAAGAAGATATAAACGTAGCTCTTTTAGAAATTGGTTACAAGGTCAGAAATATAATAAACGTACGGCACAGAGTAACAATGGAACAACTATCCTTATTTTTTATAAACCTTAAACCTCAACGCAATAAGAAATATATTTTCAATGTTCGCATCCTACTCAATACAGTAGTAAAATTCGAACCTCCCCACATTAAACATGAAATAGTCCAATGCAAGCGAAGCCAGAGGTATGAACATACCAGAGGGTATTGTGCCTTTCCCCATCGCTGCGTTAAGTGGGGAGAGAGCCACCCTTCTGAAAATTGTAAAAAAAGATAAACGTACTCCTGCACAGTGTGCTTCATGTGAGGGCTGCCATCCAGATAGTTATAAAGGATGCCAAGTATAACAAACCATTCTGAAAAAAAGCGTTACGATGACAAAACTAGAACCTCGTACCACACAAGTACTTTCAAACTAAATAAAACTTTTGAAGGAGGTACACGCCCAAACTCCCCAAAAACCCACCTACAAGTGACCTTCCAAATGCACACCCTCAGGTAACCCGGCCAAAACCTATGCCCAAGCTGTAAATCCCAATCCAGTTGACCACAGTCCCACCCAATTTGATGAATTCGTATCCATCTTACAAAGCTCCTACCAGAGATTCGAAAATGTTTTAATTCAGCAGAGCCCACAAATAAATACCCTTCTGAACCTAATAACATCACTTATTTTTAAACTATCCAATGAGTAATATATTTCGCACCTACCTAACCACAAGTAGACTCAACAACAACGGTTGACATTTCGTCATTTTCCTCTGAGAAATAGCCAAAAAATCTTACAATTAATTACCTCGTCTATAATAAAACTCTATCCATAATGTGCAGCTCATACAAAATAGAGACCTGGAATGCAAATGGACTGTCCCAGCACGAAAACGAACTAGAATGCTATTTGTACGAATCGGACATCGAAATCATGCACTTCACTTACAAAAGATACGTTCATATTAAAGGATATAACATATTTAGCACGAATCATCCACCCAGGGGACTTACATCTAGTAAGTACATGTCTGGCAAACACGGGACCCCGAGTTGAGTCTGGCATTACTTCCACTTACTTGTGCAATTCTCTTTTCTTTCTCTTTCCTGACCTTCCTTGGTTACCTCTTGTTATTTTCGATCCCGACGCTATCGGCCATTTTTTGTAATGTTTTGATATATTGTAATTCAGGAGGGTTTTAGTGGGATGGTTGATTTATTCGGCGAGTCCCACACGCGGGGAGAGTCATGTTGGCTCTCCTTAGTGCGTAACTGCATTTTCCCTACCTGTACAGAATTTTAGGGCTCTAATGACCTCGATGTCGACGAGCCACAAAGCCCCACCAAAAGAACGGACCATCCAGACGGTACAGCTCACGGTGGAAGCGTCATACTCGTAATACAAAATGTGCGTCATCAAGGTTATTCGCGTTATCATGAGAACTTTCTACAAGCTACGTCAATACAAATCGACGAATTTGGTATCCTCACGGTTTCATCAATATATTGCCCACCAAAACATTCAATTAAAAAACACAGTTCCAGCGTCATTTTTCTATCCTTGGACCACGATTTATCGTGGGCCCACGCAAAACACCACTACTGGGGTTCAAGATTTACAAATCCTAAAGGTAGAGAAGTATACAAAACAGTAATAAGTCAACGTTCTCAACTAGCAAACCAACCTACTGACCCACAGACCTAAAGAAAACTCCTGACACCCTCGACTTTTTTGTAGGGAAAAGTCTCTGTCAAAGTTCCATCGAAATCTTCTCATTCTTTAATCTACTCTCGGACCACTTTCCAATAAACTTCCTTATCAGCGCAACCATAATAAATCGTAACAAAGAACAATTTCTCTGCTTTCGCAAAACACACTGGAACAAATTCAATTTTCTATTGCAGGAAACACTTAGGGCTAATATTCCTCTGAAAACGTCCTTTGACATAGACGGAGCTATTGAATATTTTACCAACCAACTCCACACTGCAGCAATGTACTCAATGTCAATTGAAGAGAGTGAAAAACGCAACCAAACCGTACCAACTGAGATTCGTAATCTTCTACGTCATAAACGTAAATTAAAGAAAGAATGGCAACATACAGCCCCGCCAACAAACGCATCCTTAATAATGCATCCCAAAAGTTGAAGCGTCTTCTATGAGAAATCAGAAACGCGACTTTCCGAAGAAAAATGGAATCATTAACTGCAACTGAGGAGACTGACTATTCACTAGGGATGTAACCAAACATTTGAAAATACCACTGAAACCTATACCTCCAATTCGAAAACAAGATGGAAGCTGAGCCAAAAATTGCCTAGAAAAGGTACCTACATTTGCAGAGCACTTCTCACAAGTCTTTCAACCGACTCCCTCTGATATAACAGACGAAGAGGAGTCTGCTATTAAAAATTTTCTGGATGTTCCCCTGCAGATGGCAAATTAAATCCGTTCATTCAAATCTAAAGAAGACCGAAAGAACTCCAGAAACTTCACCTCTGTAAATCCTCCGGCTACGACCTCCTCACAGGTATGATCTTCAAAAACTTACAAATAAAAGCCATAGCCCTAATTCCTTCAATATTTCATGCAATTTTGAGGATTGGACACTTCCCCTCACAATGGAAGATGGCTCAGATTGTGCTGATCCAGAAGCCAGGGAAACCAACACATGAAGTAACATCATACAGACCTATAAGTCTCCTAACTCTACTCTATCACGTGTTAGAAAAACTTTTTCTACAGCGCTTCTACCAAATCCTGCTCACACAAGATCTTATCCCCACACACCAGTTCGGATTTAGAAAAAAAAACACTTCACAATATAACAGGTGCACAGAGCTGTGGAGATAATCCAAACTCCCCTAGAAAACAAACTTTAATGAAATGTGGTATTTTTGGACGTTAGTCAAGCGTTTGACAAAGTCTGGCATATGGGACTTTTATACAAAATTAAAAAATGCCTACTACATCTGTTTTATATCTTTCTAAAATTCTACCTTTTTACAAGGCTATTTCAGATAAAGTTCAATCAGGAGCTATCTGAACTCATTCCCATTAAATCAGGAGTACCTCAAGGAAGCGTCCTGGGACCCATCATTTATCTTCTCTACACCGCTGATCTACCGTCATCAAAAAAAGTGTCAACTGCCACTTTCGCTGAAGACACTGCCATCCTCATGGTTCAAGAAGATCCGAAGGAAGCCTCCAAAATCCTACAAGAGCACTAGGACAACTTGACAGACTGGTTCAGAAGACGCATCAAAATAAACGAAGCCAAATTTGTCCAAACCACATTCACGCTCAATATAGAAACATGTCCGAAAATAGTACTCGCCAATAAACCAATTCTTCAAAGTGACACGGTTATGTACCTAGGAATAAATCTAGACAGACGACTTAACTAGAAACAACACATTAAGAAAAAACGAAAACATTTAGATATACTAAAATCGAACAACCGGACGAAAGTCATGTGGAATATTGTTAAAAATCCTATATTCAGAATAATCTGTAGTTCGATGATAATTTGTATATGTAAAATAAATTCTTTTCTGTTAAATTACAAACATATTGACCTTCTATTAGTATTATAACTCGTAGCTAACTTTTTATCTTATCTAGGAATTTTTGCTTAAATTTTTGAATCTGCCTCTGCCTTGGGGCCGTTGATCGGAATTGATGGGATGGTCCCTTACTTGCTTCCGGAGAGAAAATTAGTTTATTGTCTTTCACGTTGTCATACGCAGTTTGTACTGCTTTTTTGACAATAAATTTATTCATATAAAATTCAACTGGTTACTAGGTCGAAAATCAGCAGTAACACTCCATAACAGTTACTATATACAAAGCAATACTTAAACCAATATGATCCTATGGAATAAAACTGTGGGGAACTGCCTCCACCTCTAACATTGAAATCCTACAAAGATTCCTGTCGAAAACTCTACGCATTGTCACCGACGCACCATGGTATATCACAAATGCAACTCTCCACCAAGACATGTGCATCCGAACAGTAAAGCAAGAAATTTAAAGGTACAGCTCCAAATATTTACGAAAAGGAACCTGAAGAATTATATTCGAGACTCTGCAGAAGGATTCCGACATTCGTGGCTTTCTTAGATTTCTCCAAAGCTTTCGATACAGTAGATCATGATAAGTTACTACCCAAATGGCATAAGATGGGAATACGAGTCATTTGTTTGCAGCTAATAAAAAGTTATCTGCAGAATAGAACCCAAGTAATAAAAGTGAATAGAATGTATAATTAATAAAAAACTGTGACAACTGTAGTTCCTTAGGGATCCATTCTTGGACCACTTTTTTCTTCTGTATATCAATGATTTATTATTAATTTTTCCGGAACTTGTTTTTTATGCAGATGATACTGTTGTTCCAGTCTGTGGTCAATCCTGGAATGAACTTGGACTGCTAAGGAGCAGTCTAAACTAACCCAAAATTTCTTGTGGTTAAATCAAAATAAATTAGTTCTCAAAATTGAAAAATCAGTGTACATGTCACATTTGGCAAATACACAGATTCCGTACCAGCTCAAATACGATTAATGGAAGTAGTTTATGAAGAATGAAAACTTGTAAATATCTGGAAATAACATGTGACTAGAATATAAAATGGGATGTTCATTTACACAACATTGTGAAAGAACAAAGTATCCTGTCTATGACTTCTATTGACTGAAAAATATACTAGCACTAAGACAACTAACAGATTTACTATGGGCTTTTTCATAACAGAGCTACTAATGGAATAATTAGTTGAGGTGGATTATATTTTTCAGCACTCATACCACTGCTTCAACTTCAGATATTTTTTTTTTAATTAATAGATAACAATGCTTTTAAAGATATCAAGTCATTAAATATTGAACAAGTTTTTGTTCTCAATTAAATAACTTCTCAATATATGCATTTCAGAAGTCTTTTTTAATATAATACGGAAAACAAAAGATATTCCTCTCCCACTTCATGGTTTAAAAATCGGGCAAAGATGCTTCACGTGTTACACAGTGAAATACTTCAATAAACTATCACGTTTAACATCTCTTCATGTGTCTACAAAAATGTTGAAAAGTAAACTTAAATCGGAAATTAGAAACTTGATAAAGAGGAAGATTTAAAAAATAATAATGAAATTTAACTAATTTAATAAATGCATACTTAAAGGACTCTGTATTGTTGAATGTTTTTATCTGTAATTATTAACCTAATAATGTAGTATTAATAAGTGAGGTTGTAATACTTTATACTAATTTTTATCTTATTTAATGAGAATCAACCTACGAACGAGCAAATTTTCCCCTATACTTTTCCATGCCTATTTAATTTTGATGCAAAATTTTAATGCAAAATAAATTAGAAAAGAGGTTTTCTTTTTAGTTTATAAAAAAATGAATAAATAGAAGTTGTTACATCAGTATGTTGGCTAATTCGTCTGAGTGGTGGTAATATAACGTGTTGCTACTGAGATAGATTAGATTAATTTAAACATTACACTCATTCATTATATCCTTCTTATATTTTCCATTAATAATTAGCTTGTCCAGAGTATTGGAGTACTTCGAAACTAATTATATATTTTCTGGTTTTAAGTATCCTTTCAGTTTTGGTGTATGTATTCAATGTATTTTGGTAGCAGGTAGGGACCCTCTTCGGAGGCAGCCCTGCCCAGGGAGTGGCGCCCCTGCCTATGTGAATCCCAGAGCACACTGGCCTGGTGTGTACCATCTGGAAAGGGTCCCAGCTCAATACGAGTAAAGACCTCAACGGAATCTACATCGGAGAAAATGGACTTTGGAACGTTGTAGATCGTGGAGGAGGCAACCCAGTATTCAGGGAATAATATGTGTACAACCGAACGATCACCGGGATAAGTGATTCATCTCTTTTTGGCCAACAGCTTTGGGTGGATGAGCCCACAAGAGAAGGGCACTCTTTTGACCTGGAGTTGAGAAATTGGCCCCGAAGGCGGATGAACTTCAGAATGCGGTCAACGGCATAAGGGTGACGAAGCACATTGGACATTCACCTCATTAAAGATCCAAAATGGATATGTCCTAGTAATCACTATGGCTATGCTCGCAGCTAAATTAGCATCCGGAGTAAGCTCCTCAATCGGATCTCCGGGAGGGGCAGTTACAAGGACAGAAATAGAAAAATTGAAATGTGAATATAGAGTCAAAATCGGAACATGGAACATGAAAACGATGATTCAAGGAGGACAATGCAATAAAGGAGATGGCAAGAATGAACATAGATATACCAGGAGTAAGCGAAATGCGATGGCCAGGATCTGGAAACATCAACATAGACAATCACCGAGTTTACTTCTCGGGCACAGATAATGGTATACATGAACATGGTGTTTCGGCACACATAATTCCATCCAGTTAGGAATAAAAGTTTTCCCTAAGTGAGGCTAATTGTTTTCTTAGCACCTTGCCGCGAGGCTACGCTCGGCACCCTCTCACCCCCGAAATGCGGGCTGCGGCAGCTAGCCTTTGTTCGACAAAACACCTTTCACCCGAAAATGCACATTTCCTGCATCATTCATTTCGCAAAATCTGCAAGTATTAACATGGAGCCTCATCAGATGGCCGTAAGATAGTGCCAGCAAACGGTCAACCTTTCACTTTTCGGCACCCTTCCTGAGCTGTTCTCAGCCTTACAGCCCTCTCTCATTATTCACCAAGCGCCCACTCGAATCAAACGCGCTCTCAATTTTCACGACGTGCCAGTTCAAATCGGACGCAGCCTCAGTCGGCTCAGTAAGCAGCAGTTTTATATAAAACTAAAATACCCAAGTAGTCTGTAAATAGATTGATTGGTGTGCCAATTGTGTAATCATCTAGAAGGGTTATTAAGTTAGTGATATTTAGATTCATATTTCACCCTTCTATTTCATCTACTTTGATTGCTCAATTGTTTCTCGTTTATGTATGTTTAGTTTAATAATTCAATGTTTATTTTATTCATTACATATCATGTTGTGACGAGATTCGAGTCAGTAAATTTATGAGACTTAATTTTTGGTCTTTTTCTTTAATTTACTTTCCTCACATTGCTTCCTCAGAAGCTGGTCCTCCGTCGTCACATATCTGTTGTGTTCCGTGGCATCTGCCAGAGGGTTTCCACTGTATTCAATTCGCCACGTCGCCGCGGAACACATGGAGTAGGAATTAAAATGAAGAAAAGAATTGCAAAGTGTGTTGATAACGTTATTTTAGTCTCTGCGCATGTTATGTTAGTTCAAATCAAAGTAAGGCCAGTTGATTTGAACATTATTCAAGTCTGTGCTCCTACAGCAGGATGCAAAAGTCGAAAATTTCTACAACAGTATAAATTAGATTCTGAACAAACTAAAAAGAGAAGATCTCAATATCGTCATGGGCTATTTTAATGCAAAACTTGGAGCAGGCAGAACATCAAATGCCATCGGACCCTTTGGTTTAAGAGATAGAAATGACCGAGGAAATAACTTGGATGTATTTACAGAAAAAAATCAACTAGTGGTGATGAATACATGGTTTAAATTACCACCACGTAGGTTTTATGCATGGAAATCGCCCATGGACAAACCAGGACACATTGTGAGGAATAAGACTGATTTCATGCTAGTGAACAAGAGATATAGAAATGGTTGTACAGCGGTCAAAACATAGCCGGGAGCAGACATACAATCAGACCATGTCCTACTTGTCGGAAATTTCAAATTCAGAATGAAGTACGTTTCCCCCAAAACAGCACGAAAATATGATCTGAGAAAGTTGAAGGATGCTAACCACACAGCAGGCAGTCAAGACAGATTTAAACAGTAAATTGAGAGACAATGTTGACGACACAAATGAAAAACTCACACAACTACAAGAAGTGCTAAAAGAAGTTAAAGAAGAATACTTGAAGCCGGATCTTAGAAAGATGAAAACTTGGATGACAAGTGAGATTATTGAAGAAAGGAGAAAGAGAAAAGTCAATATGGTGGAATACAGAGTGATACAGAATACAATCAGAAAGAAGATCAGAGAAGCCAAAGAGAAGGAAAAAGCTGAATTATTTACAGAAATAGAATTTTATGAGAATAGATATGATAATTTCAATGTGCACCGGAAGGTCAGGGAGGCAACAGGAAAATACCGTAAATCAAACAGTGGGAAGCTAGATGACAGTGGTAATCTTATAATCAACAAGGAAGAAACAAAAAGGGAATGGGGGAAATATTCTGGAACAGTTATTTCAATATGATATGAGGAGACAAGGAGAACCAGAGATATCAGACACAACGAGACCAGATATCTTAGCAAGTGAAGTGGAAGCGATCATACATCAAATGAAGGAAGGGAAAGCAGCTGGACCAGATGGCATACAAGCAGAATTCCTCAAACTGCTCAATGAAGAAAAAGTACAAATGATTACAGAAATATTCAACCACATTTTCTCAACGGGTAAAATATCTCCAAAATGGTTAAAATCAGAGTTAATTGCTTTACCTAAGAAACCGAATGCCAAAGTATGTGGGGATTACCTTACCATAAGTTCAATGGGCCATCTGCTAAAACTGTTTCTTAAAGTGATACACAAGCGAATATACAGAATTTGTGAAGACCATAAGAGCCCAACCATTTTGGGCTTCCAAAGGCAGTTGGCACAAGAGAAGCAATATTTAGTGTACAGGTAGTTCCAAAGATGTAGTGGCATGAACTGCAATGTATTTGCATGCCTAATTGATTATCAGAAGGGTTTTGATCGCGTGAAACATGATCATATGATAGAAGTACTAAAGGATACAGGAATTCATGGAAAAAAATCTAAGAGTAATTGTCAATTTATACTGGAACCAATCTGCAGTCATGAGAATAAATCATGACCAATCTGAGCAAGTGAGATGAAGCCGAGAGGTTAGGTAGGGTAGTATAATATCACCGATACTATTTAACCTTTATTCCGAACCCATATTCATGGAAGCATTACTTGACGTTGACGATGGAATCTCAGTGGTGTCAAACTGAACAATTTGCGATATACAGATGACACTACTGTGTTTGCGGATACAATGGAAGGGTTGCAGAAGTTGATGAACAAAATCTCTGATACAAGCAAGAAATACGGTCTGGATATCGACACAAATAAAACAAAATTTATGATAATCAGCAAGAACATACGAGCGGTGAATCTGTACATTGATGGCAATAAAATAGTGCGAGTGTCACAGTATCCGTCCCTGGGTACCATCATTAACGAAGCATGGGACAGTTCGCAAGAGATAAAGTGTCGCATTGGAAAGGCGAGGAGTGCTTTCAATTCAATGAAAGTCTTCAAAAGTCACGAACTTACCATGGACACCAAAATGCGGCTCCTCAGGTGCTATGTGTTCTCAGTTCTCTTGTATGGCGTAGAAACGTGGACCCTGTTAGACTTGGAACCTTTGAACTATGGCTATACAGAAGAATATTGAGATTATCATGGATTCGTGAAGTTACAAATCTAGAGTTTCTACAACGCGTTAACAAAAGACCAGAGCTGATCAACACCAAGTGTTGTAAACTGCAATATTTTCGTCACATTACGAGGAATCAAAAAAGATATGAGCTGCTTCAACGTATCCTGCAAGGGAAAAAAGAAGGAAAAAGATTTCCCGGCAGAAGGAGAATTTCCTGGCTCGACAACCTTAGAACCTCGTTCAACAAAAGCTCTGAAGAATTGTTCCGAATTGCAAAGGATAAAGCCAGAATGGCCATGTTGATCGCCAGCGTCCGAGACGGACAGGCACGCTAAGAAGAAGAATTCAATACATGGAAAGAGTTCATGAGATGCTTCTTCCCTTTCTTGATAGTGTTCCCATCTACGTTCCAAATAACACTGCCTTTTTTACATTTCTATTTGTACATTTTTTGGGGTTGGGGTGGATGTTATGTTGTTTATAAAATATGTTGGAAAAGTCAATAGTATTTTTATGCCTTGCGATTTTAGAATTTCCTGCAGTAATGTAGTGACAAATATGTTTTATAGTGAAATTGCATAAGTGATTACTCACGTTGATGTTGTCTACTGTGCAACTGTTACGTTATTTTCCTAATGTGTCTAAAACTGTGTTGAAGTCGTCGTCATGTGGTGGTGGACTTGAACAGAAAGTCGAAACGTTGTGAACTTCAAATCACAAAATTTTTAGTTCGTCTGTTAAAAGTCGATTATTTATTTAATTTGATTATATAATGGACGTTAATTGTAGTAGAATTTGTCTAAGACATTTCAGATTACGTGGAACTTTCATGTATCACGGTAAAGAATATTCTGGACAAATTGGACATTTTACTTAATTCAGTGGTTCACAGTTGGGACTGCGGTCCATTAAAGGAAACCTCGAAGTGGTTTCAGGGATTCGCAAATTGACCATTACGTTGAAATTTTGGACTATTTTGAGATTGTTCCCACGGATTGTGGCGTCCTGCATAGGAGGTTATATCGAAGAGAACTGGTCAACGTTTTAGTAACACGAAGGTGTATTTTAATAGTTATCAGTTTTAAAAAGTAAACGAGCAATCTAAAAATTCATTTCGAGGTCGTTACGGAAGAAACATATTTAATGAATTATTCGTTTTCAAAAGAACAGAGGAAAATTGCCTTGTGGTACTATTGTGAAGGGCATCTGGAAAGAGTGTTAGTTGAAACATGCCCTTGAACACTTCCTTTCCTCATCACTAATGAAAATAAATTACCTTAATTTCTACATAATTGTAATAACACGTGTTGAAACATAACGTTGTATTTGTCTTCCACTTTCCTTCAAAACACTTAAGATCCATTACAGTGCATCACGGCAACAAGAGATCTTTATCTTCTCTAGTTGGCCAGACACTGTATCGACTTGACTTGTATTTTGATTATAAAAGTTTGTGGACTACCAAAAAATTAAAAAAACGGAAAACAGTTTAACCTAGAATATGCATCTTAACAAGGGTTCTAATGACCTTGACGTTTACGAGCCTTAAAACCCCACTAAAAAATATGAATCTTAACGTTTATTTCCTTTCCTGCACTAGTTTAGTGAAACTAACGTGTAAAAATAAACATGTAATGATAAAGTTTTCTAAAATTAAGATTGAATGAGGAGTTTTGCATTGGTTTTCCAACATTTGTTCCTATCTGATTTCTTTCAAACCATTTAACAATGCACCAAATAAATCGGATTGCAATGCAGATCCGACTTATCCTCTCCTTTTAAAATTCATTCATTTTCGCAAATTTTACAATCTTTAATATTAATAACATTTTGACTGCATCTGCGTCACTTATTCATTCAATTACGGACACATTTCATTACACATTTCCGCACTGAATTAATTACAAGAATGAATCTACACCGTAATAAAATTGATCTGTCGTATTGAAAGAGTAAAAACCATTTATTTCGTATAAAATCCTTTTGTAATAATGCAAAATCTGCCAGTTTCCTTGATGTTTCGGGAAAATGAAAGAGGAGCTTCCGAAATATAAAATATTTATTTCCTTCTCTAGCTTTCTGCATGAAATATTAACTGCTCATTTTATGAATTTAATGTCCTTGGTCAATATCTAATATTATACCATAATTATCGAGAAGGTTTCGTATCAAATCGTTCGGCAATTTTTGCATGACGAGAGTTATGTGTTTTTGTTTAAATCTTCAAAAAAGGTTTCTGCCCATTGAACAGATTACAAAACTCACAAGGAGACAATAAAAGTAAAATTCGCTCAGTAAAGTCATGCAAAGACCAGATGGCAAAGGTCAAATGGAGGTATCGAAGCAAAGAAAAAAGGGTAGAAAAGGCGAGAGGAAGCAATAACAGAAATGACAAGGATAAAAGCAGATAATACGAGGGATTTATACCCTGGTAATGGCTATGAACTAAGCTACATGGAAACGAGAAAAATAATTAAAATAAAAAAAGTCATCTATCAAACACCTCATACATCTATCAACCTCCTGTAAACCCTATGTTGTACTTTATACAGAATGAACGCACTAGTTACTTTAAATCGTATTTTAATTGTATTTGTCGTGAAGAGGTTGTCTGAGGGGCAGTGAGAGTGAATACTTTCTCGGTAGCGGATGTGGCCCGTTGAAGGGTATTTCGAAAGTAACACCGTCTCTTCGTATAAGGGTGGGAGGGGTTGAGGACGAGGGGCGAGTGAGATGCATAGCGACGCGCCTCCAGTCACCGTGACAAGTCTCCGCTGCCACACACCGGGAAACGACACGTCCTTCCTGCAGTATAGTGACCTCCGACCTTATGGTGGCGCACGCTCGGTAAGTACACTGCGTTTTTGGATTTAAATTCATGGAGCGCAAGCGTATAGTCAAACTCATCATTCCAAAAAAATGAAATTTTTGTAGAGTACAGTATGCTGTAGGGAACAAATATATCATTGAGTACATGAGTGTACGAATGCAATGGAACAAAATAAAAACAATGGTATGTTAAAGAGATAGATAATTGATTA
This sequence comes from Laupala kohalensis, assembly GCA_002313205.1. Taxonomy (NCBI): domain Eukaryota; kingdom Metazoa; phylum Arthropoda; class Insecta; order Orthoptera; family Trigonidiidae; genus Laupala; species Laupala kohalensis. Next base: position 293,402 of record NNCF01128286.1, read on the forward strand.
TCATAATAGCAGTAAATAACTGCGTATGACCAAATGAAGAACATTAACGAACATGTATATAAGAGTGTAAAGGCATGCGTGTATTTGACTTGGTGAATGGAACTTATACGAAACAAAAATTTTACGCTCTGTTCATCTCGCGTTTCAAATCTTTACGAATCCTTTGGCAGTACTATCACATACAATTCATTATTAAGTAGGAAATGTTAAGTCAATGAATTCAATGGTCCCAAATATAGATTGATTAGTTAATATCTGATCGATCTTCTGTGTTAAAACTATATAGAATTTAATTATCTTTTTGTTCAGTTAAATTTGGTATTTTAGCGTTCTTAACTACATTAACTTCCCAAAGATGCATTATTTTTTTAAAATACATTCAATTTTGTTAGTAACCATTTTGTTTATACCTGCACAATTCCTGTTCTTACGAATTCCGGATTAGAGTGACATTTAACAAATGTAAAGCACCTTAGTTTTAACAATTCACTACTATTCGTTCTGTTAGTGTATTCTCGGTACATGAAGAAAACCTATTCCGCGAAAATGTCAAAAGTTCAATTCTCACGCTAGCGTTTGCTCTCTCGACCCTGATATAGGATGCTTCGGTCGCTGAGTTCAAATTCTATGAAAATCGTGGAACGATGGACGGACCTTGCTGCATAAGCCACAGGATCAGAGTGCCAATAAAACTATTGAGAAACGTTTATTTTGTTACTTTGAAACGCTAATCTGAGTATATTAATACTTTGACACTTCTATTAATTATATTTTTTATTATTTGATTATTATTTGTATATAAATTTATAATTAATTTTTCATTATTATTATGATAAAAAAATATAATTTTTATTAATATTATTAGTTCCCATAAGTCTCATACTGGTTAACTGACAATGTCTTCCCTTTGATTCGCGCTGACGGACTGTTGAGGGAATGCCCGTATCATGCCAAGACATCCCTGTCCATGCGACTGGCTATCACGTCATCCGGTCACTTTTCTGCGCCACTTATGTTCACTAGCTTTCAGATGATTGGGCTTAGCAAGTGAAGATCCTTTGGCAGTACTATCACACGCAATACAGTCGTCACAGTGACCGTGAGTTTGCTCTTCGATGTGTGACTGTTTTTCAGTGATTTTTGATCTGTACTTAATTTGAACCACTCTAAATTCTTTCCTTGAAAAGCTTTTAAAATGTCATATGATATTTTTGTTATAACTGAGCTTTTACTTAAATATTTCACAATTCTTTTTCAATAAACAAAATCTGTAAGAATATATTTCTTCCGTGTATCCTATACGTGATAACTTTCAGTCAGGTGAAAATGGCGACGAGCCGGGAATGGAACCCGGAATTCCAGCATTGATCGCAGGGGTGTCAACCATTACGCTATCCACCAAAGAGTATACATTATTTGTGTAAAATAAAGATTTATTTGAAATTATCGACAGTTTTTTGAACGTGTCAATTGAAGTAAATAGTAATGGTATAGATTCATTAGGTATAGTATAATTTAAAATATTTTAATTTAGAAATAGTTTGGAAGCAACTTAAATTATATTTGACAGGTTTCAAAGAAAATTAATTATTACGGCGCTTAATATTGTTAAAAATAATGTCTTTAAGATAATATCCTTTCTTTAACTCCCTTTTTGGCAAGGAATTATTAATTTATATATGATATTGTTTTCTGTTTCTGCAAATTTCTCGTCTGTAATAAATTTGTTTAGACCGAATGTAGGAGTAATACAAATTATGTTTGTGTATGGTGACTTAAACAAGTATATAACAAAAATAAAATTAAAGACAAGTACATTTGCATTTATGGAAAATACAAAGGATCGGTGGAACACATGTCATATTACTGTACATAAATGACATAGAACGTGGATGGTGGATACAAGAAATGAAGAAGATAGGAAATTTAACATTGGACAATTGGAGAAACTACGCACGTCACGAAACAACATACACCATTTTGGAAGAGTATGCAGCAAGGTACATTAAACGTAAGGAGAGCAATAAAACGGGACGTAACGGAATATATGACGTGAGCACCACTATGGTGGCCAACAAGAGCAGCTTGAAAAGGCAAATACAACATAATCCAGGCGAAGGATCGTTAGTAAATAATAGAGCATGAAGAAAAATGATAATACTGCGTAACAAAAAATTGTTTATATTTATTTCTTTGCGTTTTAGTTAAAAAGCAAAGTTATTATTAATTTTTCTCAATGTCTATGCTTTTCAATATTTTGGCGGTTTTTGAATAATTTTCATTTGTGATCTTTAAGTTGGTTATTTGTTGGTGGTTCTAATATGGTGTTCCAAAATTTTAGTAGCAAGATGGAAGGCTTCAATATATCGACTTCTTTAACTAAAGTCAACCATATATAACGATTTTTTTTACAAAAAGTCTTCCTGTGGTTTTTGAATGTAGATGCTGTTGTTAAAAGAGGAATATTGTGACTATATGAAGTAATGTTTACTGTAGTCGTTTAACGCAAAATGTCAACATCCAGATGTTGTAAAACACCAGCAAATTGTTATGGTTGCGGACATTGCACTGAATCCAAACAAGTGACAAATTGTGTCCGGTACAAAATTCTGTGAGGCGTACAATTCAAAGGACTCTAATGACCTTGGCGTTGACGAGTCCTAAAACCCCACAAAAAGAANCCCTAAAGCCCCACAAAAAGAAAAAAAACGTACAATTCATCAAATATTTAGATAATAAATGTGAGGCTCTGAGTCTCATCAGACAAATGTTTCCAAAGTCAACTGAAGCAAAATAAAAGGTGGAACTTTCACCAGACCTTAGATTCACATAATGTTAAAATCCTATATTGATGGAACTATATTAAATTAATCCTGATAAAAATACCTGGAGAGCTTTGAGAAAGGTATTGCAACGGTTTTTGAATAACAATAGTTACAATTACAATAGAATTTACAATAGAAGAGTACTTTGTAACTCTTTTGTCAAATCCTAAATCAATTACATATGACACAGACGCTATGTACTTGGATGTGCTATTTGTTTTCTCATAATGTTTTCTGTAGGACAAAATTAGAAGACGTAAAGGAGGAACACGGTGAACACTTTCATCAAGATATTCTCTGCATCGAAAGAAGGTATCTGGGTCGTTGAAACTGTGCTATTATTGGAGACTATGTATGTGGTTTGGTAACTACAAAGGGGTCAGAGGAACATGAGAGGAAAAGTCGTTCTAATGTACATGTTGGAATGAAACCATTGTTGTATGAAAATTGAGTGTTAATAAATATTTTTACAATTAATACAGCCAACGTAACTGGACCTTCAATATATTAAACTTCTTGTAAATGACTCTGGTTGCATTAAATAAGGATGTTTGTTATATTATTAACTTTTATGAATATAAAAAAATTAAAAATCACATCCATAATATCGACACAAAAAACGACTCATGAATTCATTATAAGCAATTTAAACAATAAACACTAAAAAATATCATAAACAAAACATTGTTCAAATTTGATACGCCGAGTAATAAGCAGACAGCTATGACTCAATTAATTGAAAAATAGTGAGAGGTGAGCTAAAAAAAGATATCTCCCTGAATCACACCCTCGTAAATTATAAATAGGAATATCCTATTTCTATCTAGATGTCAGTATACCTCTATGGCATTCAGTGGAGTTTAGAGCAAGAGTTTACTTTCTCTACGTTAATTTCTCGTTCATTCCTTCTCAGAATGTGTTCACTCCTGGATGCTTTTCAACAATGTTGCGGACAGTCGTGAAACGTCAAAATTGATCTCTTAGACAATCTTTGCCAAAATTGTCAAGAGAGTATACTAGTATTAATTTATAAATACTAGTATTACGAGAAATGATTATATACAAATTTTTATTTAATTAGATAGCAATATCTTACATTTAACCTCTCTATACATCGTTAGTTGTTTAACTGCACCCCTCTAGACTGTTTAGATGAGGAACATATGATCGATTGTGAAAATACAAGGATATTTCACAAGGAAAGCAATTAATATAAACGCTTCATGTCGGAAATGATACATAAAAAATATTGAGTATTTAAACTTTCGCGAAACGGCGAAATTACCGGTATTTATATATCAGAAATATGATAATACGGTAAATGGTTACTGTTCTTCTGGGTGTGTTTGTTGTTGTGTGTTTATTGCCATTTAATGTTATAAATATTAACATTTTTTATGTAATGTTACTAGGATACTACCTTATTTATGTCAACATCTGTTGAATGTCAAAATCCTGACTAAAACATTGCATGGATAAATATATTCTGTATCTATTAAAGATCGTTCAGTTGTAAAATACAATAATTATAGACGTAAAATATTCTACACTAAAATAAACCGATACTTTTTATTAAAATCCAAAATTCAACTTATTATATGAATAAGTAGGGAAAGTAAAAACAAGATCTCTTCGATTATGTCTGTGTTAGATGTCGAGAAAATTACGAACGACTGATATAATTGGTTTGAGAACGCAGAGTCGTCAAAATAATGAATCTAACATACGAGTATATGTAATTCATTTTCAGTAGAAATCAACGGGTACGTGAGAGGGATTATTTGTGCAAAAATTCTAAAACGCTCACGGGTGAAGGCGCGAATATTTAGCTGACACATAAAGAAACAAGGTAACCCGAAATATTTGAAAACACTACATCACCAGTTGGTTTACATAGCACAAAAAAGTAGAATAAATGATCTTCATATCAGTTAGAATAAAAACTAGAATTACATCTCAAATCACTTGAGAACATAAAATCAATTAGGTATGAAGAGACAGAATTGTAAATACAATTCTGCCGTGTTTCAAAGGATGATGAATCTTCTTTTTATCTTAAAATTACATGTGCATCCATGAACCTGAAAAAGTTGACTCATTTACTTTAAACGAAGTTTAATAATTGTGTATATTAAGGCTTTTATAATGACAGGATATTTTTGTAATCTCTTAAGGAGATACTTTCGAATTGCAATAGTTTCGTGTTTAAATGAAATGATTTGTAGTTACTTCAACCACAGACATTTGTACGTGCGACAACTGACATGTTTCGCTCAGTGGAATGCCTTTGGAACTCTTAATAAAGAATATTTGTGAGGACATGATTCTATATAAAATCATGAACTTTGATGAAATTTCTTTTGATTGAGGAATAAATATTTCATGTTGGCAGTAGGATCTCACTCGACCTTCCGCGAATCCCAAGGAGCTTTGGGTCATGCTATTGAGGAGACTTTGACCTTTGATATCACCAGTATAGTTCAGATACCTTCCGTTTCTAGCCCATTAACATTGTACACGACCTTCTGTAACATATTAGGAGGATGAAATAAAGGAACATAATAAAAATTTCAATTTTAACTTATTACCATAAAATATATACAATATAATACAGCATTAATATTAATGATACTGTAGAAGCAATCAAGTTGCTTGTATGCAGATCCGATATAAACTATAAGCTAAATAAGCACTTATAAGTAAGAAAAGTTAGTAAACAAAAATAAAATAAAACTAATGGTGCAAAACCATTGCACATACTTTATCATATATCTGCAGCATAGAGTGACAAAAATATCTCAAAAGTGTTATGTAATTTCGTAGTGGACAGAAATTGATGTATTTTCCTATCTGCAGTGCGTTTTCTGTCCTCCTATGTATTTTATCATTATCATATCTTTCATTTAAGTTTACGAAAAGTGTATTCTACGTCTGCTTGGTCCATTTACACTGCTAAATATTATTCAACCTTCTTGAAACAGTAAACTAATGTGTAAATGCAGCAGAAAGAAATTATTTTACTACGTGTACACAAAACTTTCAAGCGAAATATCGCTAATGTGGATGTAATGCATAATAATTGTACGTAACGTGCAGAAGATTTAAGCACAATCGTTGGAGCCATTTATGAGAAATATTCAAAAGAGTACTTTGACCTTCATGTGAAATACCCTTTGTTTTAAAGTAAAAAAAAGTAAAAAAAGAAATTCTATATACTACGTATATGAGAAAGTAAAAATGGTTTAATCTGTACAGGTTACAGTGAGCAGCTACATTAGGTTCTGTGAAATTCAGAGACCCAACCTGCAAGCCTCACTTTTATATATTTTTAGTAGTTTCTTGTGTCTTTAAAGTGTTAGGTAATTTGTTCAAACAAGAAATTGCTATGATATTGCTACACTTAAAATACAAATATTCTAGCGAGTTTAATAGATTATTATGGGTTTTACTATTGCTTTTAATAAAAACTTATTTTAGGCCATTATAATGAAAGGATAAAGAGTGAGAAATGAATCACATTTTTATTGAAGGTGGAGGTTTTAACTTAGTCGGTAACCCTATGATTTTAATTGGTCTGTCTTGTAGGGTATTCCTTATTTAGCTATTTTAACTTTAATTTCTTCAAGAACATAATAAATTGAGAATCCTTTGACACTACAGGAACCAAGTTTTTTCTCTCTCAACAGTCGACCCGGAAAATATATCTTAGTAGTAAATGAAAGTTCCTTCTCTACTGTTATTAAAAAATGTTGGGAATAATTTTAGTTTATTTCTTTAAAGCATAAATATGACTTCCCCTTATTCGCGATATTTTTGTTTATATCAAATAACGTCACCTCCAAAGTCTGAGAAAATATTAAACACATCGGAAAAATGTACTCTTGTATGATTATGAATTTTGTGGCAAAATTATCTTAGAAATATTTATTGTATTCATTTTCCCTTATCCACAATGTTCCGAAAACATTCTTTTCCGAAGTACGAAACAGTATTCCAGGAATCTTTTTGGCGTATTTCCCTAACTCTGGGAAGTGAAAGACTGTACGAGGAATACTTAAGTCAAACAGTCAACAAACCACGAATGTCGACAATGTCGTAAATGACGAATGTGTTTAGCAGCGATTTCTGAGGACTATGAGCACGCCTTGAAACGTCACCTTTAAATACCACCTGTGTCCGTTTTACGAAAGAACAAGTGTATATTTGTAATAACAAGTACTGTTAATTACAATGCTTGTTAGTTAAAATCGTTTCACAAAGATTTCGCTAACTTGTCAGAAGCAAGAACTTGTCCGTAACGTGTGGAGTATCAACTCACTGGTCCAGTGGCGGCGATTGGGTGGGGGGACGTTGGGAGGGAGTCATCCCTCACCTCATTAAGGAAAGATAAAAATTTCATTTTAACTGCCTAAAACTGGGAATTATGAAAAAAATTATACCATCCTTGATGTGGTAATCACCAGTTGTTTTTTCTTTGATTTATTACATTATTTAAAACATACTTAGTGGAAATATGCATATGCAGTATGAAAATTGTCAATATTTTTTACCCCCCCCCCTACTTTTGATTCCCAGTTGCCGCCACTGCACTTGTCAGTAGCAAGTATTTGCGGACTGTCCAGACTTTCTCATTTTATTCTGCGTTAGGTAGTCGCAAATTTGGTATTTTAAAAATATTTATTAGTATACTCCATGGGAGATATTGCACAGAAAGTGATACCTTTCTACGTATTGTTAAAAAAATTTCAAAATATCAACATTGACTTTCCAAACTCCATAATAATTAAGCTAAAATTTTCCAAACTGCATAAAAACTAAGCTAAAATAAAATAATGACAGGGTTCTAATGACCTTGCCGTTGACGAGCCCTAAAGCCCCACAAAAAAATAATAATAATAAAATAAAATAATGACAAACAATTTAATTAAAATACGAGTATATAGTATAGATAATATGGTTCTTTTCTCATAATTTCTTATAACTCTTTTTCTTCCAGCTTTACAGTCATTCTAAAGCGTTCGTTAAATTTGTACACTGACACAATCGCGAAGTTCATCCTTCCTGTGGAAATTTTCCTATGCCGTTGTACACGAATGAATTGATCTTCTTCATCTTCCGAGGAAGAATTCGACCACCGTATATTAATAAAATGACACTTGTAACACAGTTAACATACGTTTATAGCTAGGCAATAAATACTTGGTTGGTAACAAATTTGTTTTACAAGTTTGTCAGCTATAATTGTTGGTAACCTAACAATGTTAACGGGTTACAAGGAAATCACTTGTAAAATTGTAACTAGAGGTGCAAAACCATTGCACATACTTTTTCATATAAGTTTCTCCGTCTGCAGCATAGAGTGAGAAAAAATCCTATAGTGAAAGGGTGATTTCTGTTGTGGTCCTCTATATTTTGGTGGTCTTCCAGTGCTCTACTAATGTTCAAAGTCACTGGATGAACTTATTAGTCTTTTATTTGAAAGTAAAATAAATATTAATTATATTATTTCAAAACATATAGCGACATATTAGTCTTATAAATATCGTAAAAGTGTAGTGTAATTGTAATTTCGTTGGAGACAGAAATTCATGTATTTTCGTATCTGCAGTGCGTTTGCTGTCCTCCTATGTGTTTTACCATTATCATGTCTTTCATTTCAGTTTACGAAAAGTGTATTCTACGTCTGCTTGGTCCATTTGCATTGCTAAATATTATTAAAGCTTCTTGAAACAGTAAACTAATGTGTTAGTGTAGCAGACAGAAAAGAATTTCCTGCGTCTTTACTAAACTTTCAAGTGAAATACCGCTTGCGGATGTAATGCATACTAATTGTACTTTACGTACAGAAAATTTAAGAAAAATCGTTTGAGCCGTTTTTGAGAAACTTTCAAATGAGTACTTTGTTTTAAAGTAAAAAAAAATAGAGCACGTGCATCGACAACAAGTATATTCTACCGTAAATACGAAATACAAATTAAATTGAATCCATTTACTCAGAATCACTACGGACAGACAGACAGATGGTCGGACGGACGTTATGCCAAAAACCACTTTTTCAGAATCAGGAATCACAACCCGGATTTTTCCGTCGAAATCTCGCTTTCGAAATTTTTTCACTATTACAATACTTTCTATACACTACGTAGGTGAGAAAGTAAAAATTCATTTGTAATTTCAAGTTTACAAGTGTTCCTTTGTGAAACGCTTATAACCGAATTTTTTTTTTTAAAGGTGAAAATTTACTTGTTACTTTCAAACTTGTGAACGGACCTTTGAAATGCGTTATTGAATGAATGAGTCAAATTGTGTCAATGAAGGCAATGCTGTATACTGAATATATTTATGTGTGAATATCATTTCATAAAACTGGTTGCAACATAGAGCATAGTCAATATACTCGTATTAACCATAGTAATAAAATGCGGTATGAATAAACTACACGAAAGTTATCATATAATGTATTTATCGCTTGATAATTTGTTGAATATTTTCCTGAGAAAAAAGTATTCTCAGATCCCTGAAAAAATTGTGTGATAAAACAAACACTTCTTTTTCGGCACCTTGCTCCTCACAAGTTCTGTTTTCGTCGGTCACGTTTTGCCATTAGCTTTTTAGATAATTTACCACGCTAGATTTTCTTGAAAGTTTTTACAAATACTCCTACAAATCTCCATTTTTAATACGAATTTTTCATTAATAATTCAATGATTTCTACGAATAGAAACATAAGTTGCATGTCCTGTCCTAGTTTCATACATTTGTATTAAGTTGACTTAAGAAGGATGTCATAAATTGTTTCCCACACTTCAGACCAATGTCAGTTCAGTACCTTACGTGCCACACAATCCCAACTTCTCCCCTTCCCAATTCTTTTGCCAAATCATGTGGTTAGGTCGAGGATTAAGCCTGATGACCTGACACTCGTCAAACCATAAAATAGGAGACGAAATAAACAAGAAATTAATAAGGACTAATAAGAAATTGACGTTAATAAGGATTATATGGATATAAAATTAATAAGGATTAATAAAAAATTAATTAATAAGAAATTGACGTTGACGAGCCCTAAAGTCCCAAGAAAAAAGGATCAAATACACAAATTATGTTTGTGAACATTATACAAACATAATGGAATCAATGTGGAACTTGTGACACACTCTAATCGCACCTCACAAGGTCCACCAGATTAGTCAGGTCTATTCTTTGCAATTTTGTGACTGAATTATTAGTAAAATTGATCGGTAAGATAAACTACAAAATTTCTTTTTAAAAAAACTTAAACAAGACTGGATATTTGATTTTAAATGTGCGGGTAACATTCTCATCAGTTCCCACACATTCTTAATGGAGGATTAATGCTACTGAAGTCAAATTAATGTCACTCGTGGGAAATATCTATCTGCGACTTGAATAGAATATCTAGGTCATCGATAGTGAAAATTATTTTGTGTTGTGATGCTACCTGAGAAAGTTAACGTTGTTGAATATTCTTGGTTTTAGCTATTACCGTTAACCGCTTTCACTGTTCGCTCTCTTCGTGTGGTTCGTCATTACCCATTCCTTTCCCAGTGGGAATTCCAGGAGAGCCAAATTATGAATCAAACGAGAAGATTTTAACATGGAATGAGAAAAATTAAGCTAACAAGTAGCTCTTATCTCCAACCAAAGTACGTATGTACTAGGTCAAAAATACTAAAACAATGGAGTAGAAACTAAACTGAAATGGTAGACCTCTACGACGGAAACACTGACAATAACATTTCTACTCTCGAAAATAAAATTTGAGCATGATGTCCCACAACAAAAATGTGTGAAATATTGTTTTTTGATAATATTCGTCACTGATATAAATGGATAAATGAAAAAAAAACTTTATTTAAAAAATTATTTTTTATTATTACGCTTGAAACCACCACGATAAATATAATCCCATTATTCTTTTGTGGGGCTTTACGGCTCATGTCGACATCAAAGGTCATTGGAACCCGAAAAACTTGTACAGGTAGGGAAAATGCAGTTACGCACTAGGGAGAGCCAACATGACTCCCCGCGTGTGGGACTCGTCGAATGATTCAACCATACCCACTAAAAACCCTCCTGATCTACAACATACCAAAACATATCTCACAGCATACATCAAATGGAAGGGGGCACATAACATGAAGGGGGACAAAGAATAACTACCTCTTGCACCAGTGCTTCTACACTGTAAAGGATTTATTGATTTTAATAAAAGTTAAATCCGTCTTGAAATTTATCACGCCATTGCTGTAGCACTTTTTAAATAACTTATAACAATTTCAAAAACTATTTTATTGCACGATTGTGTTGCCGTATGGCTCATATTAATTTGGTTAATGTGTACTCAACTTTGGCACGGTTGTGTACATAAATTGTGTAGCCCCATCCTGGCCCGGGTTTTTCTCCGTATTTCCTTCGGGTAGAGGCG
>NNCF01128286.1:304758-326422 GCA_002313205.1 Laupala kohalensis
ATTTTTAAACACAATACTCAGAATAATCTATAGTTCGATAATAACTTGTACATGTAAATTTACAAACATATTTGCGTTAAATTACAACCATATTGACATTCTATTAGTATTATAACTCGGAGCTAACTTTTCATCTTATCTAGGAACTTTTGCTGAAATTTTTGAATCCGCCTCTGCCTTAGGGCCCTTGATCGGAATTGATGGGATGGTCCCTTGCTTGCTTCCGGAGAGTAAATTAGTTTNCTCCACGTGGTCATACGCAGTTTGTACTGTTTTTTGACAATAAATAAATATAAATTTAAAAGAATAAGGGGGACAAAAAATGAGGGGTAGGACAGAAAATGAGAAGAATGAGGAAAATTAATGATACCCTAGCCTTAATAGCGTCGGGATCGAAAAGAACAAGAGGTGACCAAGGGAGGTCAGGAAAGAGAAACGAAGGAGCATGGCACAAGTAAGTGGAAGTAATGCCAGACTCAGCTCGGGGCCCCGTGTTCGCCAAACACGTACATACTATATGTAAGTCCCCTGGGGGGTAATCCCATTAAAACGAGCTTTGAAGTGAAGATAAGAATTTGAAAGAACTTGCACCTTTCTTTGCATGACAATACTTTATTGTATGCAATTTTTATAGACGAATACTATTTAATTTTGTTTTTTGTTTTTCGTTCTTTTGTGCTGTATTTGTCCATCAAAGGGTAGTAAGGCTAAAATTATTTCCTTACGTAATGGACGTTAATAGTAGAATAAAGTGAATAAATTTCAACTCTTTGTCCGATACTAATTTGTCTGGTGATTATAATTCAAGAAACTCTTACAAAAATTGGCAAAAAAATAAAATAATATCGGACAGAATGATCTGCAATTTGACCAGAACATTCGTGAACTGAGAGGAGAACGTCTGGCGAGAGAAAATAACTGTTTGAACAACCAATAGACGGCGCTTTACTTGTCAAAATACTAGTGACCTGCTAGCGGATGTAGAGTTAGATATTGCGTTGGGTAGATGGTTCGGTATAATAACGTATACTCAATTCAAGATACTGGAGAATTATATAATAAAACACACATACCTACATTGTACGATAGGCTATATATGAGGAGTACCTTATTTTCTTACAAAGAATTTAAAACACACAGTACATTTTAAATGGGAAAAGAAAATAATAGTAATAAAAAAAATATTTAATTATGTGATTCAAATCTTATTTATTGCAACAACTTAAATTATTATGACATTTTGAATTGCACACGAGTCCCTTGCTTTTACAGCTGCATTTATTTGTGGAACACTTCCTTTTGCAATGACAGCGTGTATAGCCTTGCCCCCCACTTCTCGAATTAGCTGCAGCTGCTTCTCTCAGCGACATTTCTACAAAAGAAATGTCATCTATGGAAAGTAACTTTTCTTTACAAATTACGAACTGATTACGTGTGTAAAGTTGCTTGAGGGTACCATTTTTATTTGCCAGTTTATAGAAGTCAGAGTCTTCTATTCCAACAACCGCTAACACATTTCGGCTATCTGTACGACCACGGTCGACATCAGGGACTTGTATTCATACAGTATCACCAATTTGAGCAGGAAGAAATTGGTAGAAAATATAAATCTCCGACATGTTTAACATTCACCATTAGTGCATGGTGAATGTCGACATTTACCAGTGTAAGTCAGAAATAAAGGTACTTAGCAAATATTTCGGACATACACCAAGTGACTATGTGAATGTTGACATTAACCGGTGAAAGTCGACATTCTCCAATTTCGGTCTTTCACGGTAACATATATAAAGATGCCATACGACATAAAATTTAAAAACTATTATGAACAGCTTTCCTATAAATTAAAGATAGAAATTGACCAGTTGAAAAATCAACATTATGCTGATAAATTTAAGAAGTGCAGAGAATCTTATAAATAATATAATCGGTTCAAATAATAAAGAAAGTGCAGAGAAAATTGAATTGGGTGATGGATTGGTAATAGAACCTAACAATGTAGCACGAAAGATAAACGACTATTTCATCAATGTACAGACAGATACAGAGATACCGCTACAATGCCAGACCCAAGTACACACACGAGAAGATAACAGCTATCAACCGGAATGCTCAACATTAGCTTCCGTGAACTCATTTTTCATCATGCCGGCTACAGAACTTGAATTATGGGATAACATTTAACAACTGAAAAATAAGAAATCTTCTGGTTTTGACTCGTTTACTGTTGCATTGATTAAGGACATTTCCGTGCATATAACTCCTATATTGACACACATAATTAATTTTAGTTTTAGCTCTGGTATCTTTCCAGACAAATTAAAAATAAGTGCAATACTACCAATCTATAAAAAAGGGAACTCCATAAAGTTAGATAATCTAAGACCTGTCAGTTTACTATTGGTTTTCTCAAAAAAAAATTGAAAAAGTAATGAAAATACGACTTCTTAGTAATTTTAAGAAAATTAACATCCTTAGTGAAAAATCAATATGGTTTTCGGAAAAACAAATCGACTGAAGAAGCTATAACAAACGTGACAAGATATTCATTATTGCTTTAACGAAAACCAGAAATCTACTGGATTATTTATTGACTTCCGGAAAGCATTTGATTTGGTTAACTATGTTATATTAATAAAAAATTAGAGAAGACAGGAATAAGGGTCGTTTCTTTGAGTTGGATTGAGAGTTTTCTACATAACAGAGTACAGCATGTACGTATTAAAGGTTATGTATGTACTCCCTTGAAAGTAACATAAGAAGTTCCTCAAGGATCTATTTTATCGGCCACCTTATTTTTTGTTTTTATCAATGATTTACTAGAAAAAAATTTTTGAGTAGTTTAAATGCTTTTGCAGTCGATATTGCGCTCTTTTACTCATCAACAGATATATTAATATTATTTTCTTGTTTTCCCTGTCCGACGTTCAACTGACAATACATGATTTGTTCTGGGAGACGTGACTCAGGCAAGCAAACTACATTACCTGTCCATCGTAGCTGGTGTCATAAGAGAGCCTCAATGCTGGTAGTATTAGCTTCCTCCAAAACACTTACGTTAGTCCGTCTGTCATGACACTTTATTCCTAGGATTCTCCTAATGCAACGTTGATGGTATTTTTCCAGACATAGTAAGTGTCTTCTGTAAGTAACCCAAGTTTCACAACCATAAAGTAGAGTTGGAACAACAACAGCTTGGTATGTTTCCAGCTTAGTTTGAATACTGATGTTATGGTTATCAAACAACCTAATTCGCATACGACCATAAGCTGCTCTGGCACATTTGAGGCGATATTGGATTTCAACGTCAATGTTCGCATTTGTTGAAAGGTGACTGCCTAGATAGGGAAAATGTTCAATATTTTGTAAACTAGTTCCATTAAACTTGATATCAGGAGCAGCAGCATTACAGGTTGGTATAAAATTTGCGTTTTACAGGTGTGTTTATCCAGACTAAAGTTTCTATATGCCTCGTTAAATGCATCTAGGGTATGTTGAAGATCGTCTTCTGAGTTTACCAATATAACGTTATCATCTGCATATTGGAGTTCAAGAACAGAAGTAGATACCTTAGTGTTTGCTCGCAGTCTGCTAAGATTGAATAGTCTTCCTTCTGTCCTATATACGATTTCTACACCCTTTGGAATTTTGTTTTTGATCAGGTGAAGTATACTTGGCGTATCATATATGACACCAACGTATATTGAAAAGAGTGTGGTGGCAATCACACAGCCCTGTTTGACACCCGTTGTGATCTTAAATGGTTCTCCAGGTCCACTGCTGTTAAGGACTGTACCGTTCATATCATCATGCAGTAATAAAAGAATCTGTATGAATTTTGGATGGCAACCAATTATACATAAGATCCTCCAAAGAGTTCTCGATTGACTGAATCGAAGGCCTTAACGAGATCAATGAATGCCATATATAGAGGCTGACCTTGTTCTCTGGATTTCTCCTGCATTTGCCTGGCACAGAACCTGTAGCTCCATATCTTTGAAATGATGTTGTAACCTGTAGCTCCATATCTTTGAAATGATGTTGTAACCTGTAGCTCCATATCTTTGAAATGATGTTGTAAACTATAGCTCCATATCTTTAAAATGATGTTGGGACAGTTTGAGAATGAATTGGAGGTTGTAGGTGGAATGAGTGGAGCAATGCCAGCTTACCCCACATAGCAAACGTGTTTTCACCCCATCTTATTACTATTAACTTATTTTTGTACTTTTGCTACGCTGAGAATAATGTATATGTGTATGTCTTTCAGGACATCAGGGTCATCCCAGTTATGATGCAATCATGACATTTGTTGTCAGTGAAACATAATGTCTGCTAAAATGAAGAAATAAGGGGTAGGAGTGGAGTCCACATCCACTGTTCTTCCCTCGTTCAATAGCCCTCGCAACTAGGTTTACTATCAAAAAAATCTCAAATCTAGGACAAAGAGACTGAAAACCCCGGATTTTAGAGCTAAAACCCAGACTATGTAAAATGATTTCTATACTTTGTAAGAATAAATTAAGTTTAATTTGTTATTGCATGCCACTAAGAACAAGAAATGTAGAGCTGCTTTCACTCTTACAAACAGTGGCTTTTCAATAGAATACAATGGATAATTCTGTGTACTGGAAAGATAAAAAAAGACAAGAACTAAGTTCAATTTAAAAACTGAAATTCTAATTTTATTTTCCCCAGAAAAAAAAAACAACAACTAAGAACTGAAGTGTCAAGACCCTGCAGAACACTAGATATTCCTAGTTACAAAAATAATCTTAAAATTAAAATTATAATTAAAATCATTTCAAAACTTATAGGAATGATGTGCAATAATACAAGTTCAGGTACACAATGGGATGAGAGTGACGCATAATGAGAGTGGTCCATTACATTATCAATTTAGAAATGAAAAAAAATTGTAATACAATGACCTATTTGAATTGCTTTAGGGAATGTAGGTACATTCAAATAGGATTTTATCTTAGGCCTTAGTTCAAATTAAATTAAATAAACCATTATTTGACTCGTGTATTTTTGACTTAAGCAAACTACTGTAATTCACTTATGTGCTAACATTCTAAGCATTGAAGATTCGATTCAATCACATGAATCAAAGAACATTTGAATAGATGGTTCATTTATGGGGGAAGGGACTTAATCTGCAATGCTTAGAATGTTAGCACATAAGTGAATTACAGTAGTTTGCTTAAGTCAAAAATACACGAGTCAAATAAAGGTTTATTATAAATAAATAAATAATAAATAAATAAATTTATTGTCAAAAAACAGTACAAACTGCGTATGACCACGTGGAGGGAAAAAAAAAACTAATTTACTCTAATTTAATTTAATTATATAATATATATAACACACACACACATACATACATACATATACTATTATATTCACTATTATATAATAAATTCACTTCTTCTTATGCTTTTATGGCCTCATTGGACCATAAAGTAGGTAGTACTAATCAATTTATGGCTTACAAGTCCTGGAAGACATTAAATGGAATACTTGGAACGAGATTGTAAGTTATTCTGTTATTGTTATGCATTACTTTCTCTTAACTTTAACCAGCATCACAATTGAACACAAGAAATTTTTCTCTCAAAAGTATTCTATCATTACAAATAAAGGAATTTTAACCCAACTACCCCTGAAATAATCATCAAAGAGAAAATTAACACATATGAAAATTGATAGAATTAATTGTTATGGTTCCTTTTATTAAAAACAAAGCAACCAACCTAATTCCCAAGTTTAAAACATGAACTTTACACTTATAGTAAGTCTTCAGTCATTATACACATCATCTTACTTTGTAAAATACAAATCTTACTCTGTACACAGAAACAAATAATTAAAAACCAAAAGCACCAAAACATCACATTAAGCTTAACTACATTTTTCCTCAGCAAATTCGTAATAAAAATGATAATATTATTGTTTCTCTTTTTTTCCTTAAACTTACTTCAAAGAAAGAGTAATGATAAAAGGAGTATTTCTATACTATAAATACAAATATTTCATTGTATAGTCATAGCAAACGAATAAGTGTGGTAAATCCCAAATGATTCAGAAAACATGTGGTCTCACTCAATTCATTCTTCTTCATATTATAAACTAAACAAAGCATATTTTCTCTATAAATTACTAAATATTACATTTCTATTGGTGTTTCTATAATGTGTTCCAAATAACATACTTTAATGTACACCTGTAAGGTCTGACATACAAAAATTTCTGGTGTTGTTTAGTTTGAAAAAAACATCTGTACCAGCGTGATCATGGCTCAGATTATTTTGGGGAATAAACGAAAGTTATAACATTCAGTGGACAAATACATCAGAAAATGAAACAAACACAAAATATTTATCAATCAAATATTCATAAAAATCTTCAGAATGCTATCTTGGAAGTTGAGACCTATTCATTACTAAATCTAATATTTGTCTGAGTGTTTATATAAATTTTTTCTTTTATGTCAATAAGTTTTCAACAAATGTATTTTATGTAAGGAGTAAAATTCTTCAAAATTATTAACGAGAAATTTTAAAGAGAAGCATATTAAAGAGAAATTTTAAACACTCCTAGGTAGTTCAAATTAAAAAGAACTTGTAAATCTGTCACTCCAAAATCAATAATTGAGAGAACTGTATTTCAGAGGGCCAAGCTGTCAGGCAAAACATTAACCGATGTAAAATTGCTTGTTATTTATTCATAAAATATTTTTAACATATTTAAATTGTTAATTAATTTTATTTCTCAATTAGCAAATGGTAAATTAACAATTTTCTAATTTGTTACTGTACAAATTCAAAAGTAATTTGAATTAAAGTTTGTTTTTTTTGAAAATTCTTTTCCATTATTAATTTCCAGGTTAGATGTGAGCTCTTTCCACCAATATCTTACTATGGCATTTTCAGGGTCTGAAGTTGGTCAATATTTAACCAATAGAATCCTCACCATAAATGGAAATAAATAAAGGAAAATAAATGTCCAAAAAACTTAAATTCAACATAATATATATGGTGTACTGTCATAACAACATAAAAAATTGAGGAGGGGCTCAGACCTCCCAAGTTCCTCTCACACAAGTTCCTCTCCTGGTTACACAAGAATATATTTTGTTAAATTTTAAATGTGTCAGAAGTGAAGTTGTGAGGTGCATTTTACTTCACTCACAAGGTACACACTAGCTGGATTTACAATTTCAGAAGTATTTTGGAATAATTATGTTATTATAGCAATAGTTTTAGAAGTTGTGGAAAAGCAATAACGAAAAAACATTGATATATTATTTTACCACGAACTATGAAACTCACAACTACAAATTAATGAAAATCTGTCATTTTCTGAACTGATAATTGTTTGACCATAAATTATAATAAGATATTTTAGAAACAAAATTAATGTAGTGAATTTTGAAAAAATTTCTGTATTATAAGACCCAAAAATCTGGTGCTTTATCAGAGATCAGATAACTTTATTTACTTTAGACATGATATAGAAGATCAAATATTTTAATATTTATGACGGAAAATAATAAAAATATTATTCAAAGTTTAGTGTACACAACATGTAGGTTCATATACATCAGTATGAAATGCATAAAAAAGTCGCCCAACGTGGGGCTCGAACCCACGACCCTGAGATTAAGAGTCTCATGCTCTACCGACTGAGCTAGCCGGGCGGCGATGTAGAGAGGAAATGTTTGGAATTTAACATTAAATATGTCGAGTTGAAATTTGTATCAAATAGTTTCCTTGTCATGTTTTGCGATTATATCACATTCTAATTTCATTTTGTAATTTTAGACTTTGGTAATATTTCGATGAATCTACGAGAATCGCAACATTACTTACAATTTTTGCTCGTTTAGAATCCAGCAAACAAATTCAAGAAATAATAAAAGTAAACAGTAGAAACTTCTGAGTTAGATAAATGCTCGTAACTTTGCAAAAAAATAAAACAAATAATAAAAACATCGTAATCTCTCATGTTTAGTGTTATAGTCGTTATAGTGTTCATGTTGAGCGTATAAACAAAGGCGCAGGTACATCTCAATATGAAACACAATTGCGCCATAGTGCAGAACTATTCCGAACCTGGTAAATAGCGCAGCATCGCAGATATATTTCATGTGGGGTACACATTAATAGTCATGAGGTCAAATGTGCTGCAAAAAAAATAAAGTGAACACTGTGTAACGGCGACTAGTTCTCCCCACACTAAAATACAAAATTTCATGATTGGTCATAGCACAGAAGAAATATAACCAGGGATGTCAAACTTGGAAGTTATTAGTGCAAGTCACTAATTTAATCAAATTAATGATATTTGTGTTTGATTTTCGAGAATATGATTTTAGCAGTGAAGTTTTCTGATATGGCATTTAAAGAGGCGCTGAAAATACACATTTCCATGAAAAAATTCTGATCAATATCTCTGCAGCTAATAATATAAAAGTCATCAGAATTCGTCAATTTTTAGCGCCTTGTCACAAATAATTTAGTGAAATACATACTTCGATATCCTTGTGTCTTTTAGGAGATATTTGTAGCTATAACATATTTCTTCCGCTAACGATCAAATTTTAATATAGTTGTGAATTTTAGTATCCTGTGATAGCTGCAAGTAATGATCCCTATAAATCGCCCTTATATCATCCCTACCAAACGAATCCAATTGAACAGCTTTATTGAGAACCGAGAATTCCTAAAATGTTTGTAGAAACTTATACGAATTGTTAAGAAAATAGAATTACTGAATACGCATTCATTTTGCTGAATAATGGAAAAAAGAAAATATTGATAAATTTAAGAACTATAAAAATGTAATATTGAATATATGAATCGGAACAAATACACATTAACGGACAAAGTAACAAAATGATTCCTGATAAGCACACGATGATGGGGCATAAAATCATTGAGGGAGTTTTTAAGACGGAGCCCTAAGGAAATGAGGAGGAGCTGTGAATCTGATACGCGTACTCCGATTTCGCTTTTTCCTCAATCCACAGTACTTACACACTTTTATGGATTAACCTCGGTATCCAGACTGCCATAAAAGCTACTCGAGTTTCCGCACCCGCGGGGAAAAGACGGTACATGAAGAAGCCTTTAATAGCAAATTATTGAATATGTTTTTGTGAGAAAAATAATGTTTTTGTCGTGAATACCTGTCACAAGGAAACAAAGTCAATGTAGGTGTCGTAGCAAAAACTTTAAAATTTAACAACTAATCTTAATCGTCGATTAACCGAACATCTTGTTTGCGTGTTTGTTTGACAACTAAGATGGTATACAATAAGGGTTATAGAATAGGAGATGTTTACGTAGAAAAAATCAGTATGACAATTAGTTTTTGGTTCAACTCTCGTGCAGTGTTTGACAAATTTTTCATCAGATTTTTGAAAAGTATTTTAAAAATTTACCAACTGGTGATCACGTGTATTACCATCGCGAAATCTAGCAGACGCTGTGTTGCTTTGCGTAACGATAAGTTTATGTCCATGCAAAACTTACGGTACTACAGTCGACACTGTCTGCATCTGTGGCTATCACAGTTAACTAGCATATTCTTAAATTAGGCGAAAACCTCTAGAAGGGACTGCAAACTATTTTTAAATTTTACCCAGCACTTGCTTACGAAAGTTAACTTGCTTTATGCGAAAGCCCTATGACCAGCGAATCTGCGTACCGAGAGTTAATATGAAATATTGTAAGATTGACATTGCGAGTGTAACATTATTTTCGCCACACAATAACAAATGTATTTAAATAAGTTTCTGATATGAAAAATCAATCAAATTCTTAATCAATATTTTTAATATAAAGAATCAATTTTCCGCTATTTATCCAGAAGAGCAAGCGAATCCAAGAAAATCATAAATAAGTATGATCACTCGGAGGACAAAAAGCCTCTTTACTCTCCGGGAGAAAGGGAGGTATTAATAATAGTTCTTATCTGGTTTTTGGTTATTAGCAAATTGAATTGCGAGAAACTAATATATTTCAGTGTCATTATTGTAATGTACTTCTACCAGTCCTTAATGTTTGCTTTGCAATAAATCTATAAAATTGTTGCCGGAAGGAAAAATCATAGTTCATCCGGAGACATCTCACCAGCCACTAATTTCGTTCTCAAAAGGAAAGACGACCAATGTAGAAATATTAAACTTCAATGTTCAAAACTTTCTTTCATTCTTTTCCCGGTAACTACTCTGTTTACTCCAGGTATGGAAGCGGGATATCATGAACGACTTTGCAAAGAGCGATGCCAAAGCTTGGCGATTAAACTTTAGATACTGGAGAAACTTAAGACTTCAAATAGTGAATACTACAAAAGTTCAGAAGATTAAATTACAAACTGTAATACGTAATGAGAATTTTCTTCTTCTTTATGGTTTTAGTGATACCAATGAAATTTATTTATAGTCTCCTTGAGTTTTATATCAAACTCGAATTTTAAAGGGTGAATGGAGTAGTGGGTACTATTCACCTGATTATATTTGCCCTAGCTAGCTCTCGTGCCAATAAAAACATTAAACGGAATTTTAATTAAGTGGAAACAACACACAGGGTTCCTTGTTAAAGGAAAACGCATATTACACAAATAAAATTGACTTAATTATCCCTGTTACATTTCTAATTAACGCTACCATGCCCAAACCCCCAAAAATCACACGTTATCACACAACATTGACATGAAATTTTTAAAAGAATTTCTGGTATTAATTATTACCAGTTAATTACAGCAAAAACATTAATTAAATTTAGAAAGCCATCAATATTACACACTCTTCTTTTTGCCCTCATTAAGTATATAATCACAAAAGTTCTGAGCGTGGGCCATTACTATTCTGGTTCGTTGCACTAGATCTTCTCGCCGCCACTTAAACATCTATTACTGGTCGCAGCCAATATACTCAGATTACCTTTTCATTGATTATCAGATCAGTCTAAAAGCGTAGGTGAAGATTGGAATGCTATTGATTAGCATCGGTTCGTGCGGTGCGTCCTCCCTCGTACCTGCCAGTCACCCATTCAGCGTTCAAAACCAGCCTTCTTTGGAAGTTGCCGCGCCTGCCTGGAGTTTATCGTTCTCGGAACTTGCAGCGTTCATCGTCATAATACAATTATTTTACAGCGAGAGTTCATTCAACTTGATGCGATGTGATTAAATAGTCTTTACAATCGCCACTTGTTACGAAAAAAAAAACATTTTATCTCCGACTAGTTTTCGGATAGATTATTAAAGTTGAAACTTTGGAAACTCCGCATAATTTGGAATAAGATCTAGTTCTCAATGAAGAATAACTTGTCCAAAACTTCAAGACCTAGAGGTCAAGAATAATGAAGAAAATCTCGAAGTGATCTCGGAATCATTGAATTTCGAAATGATTCCGAATGTTCTCCTCGAATCTGATCGAATGTGCTCGAATCTCGAAATCTCATTAAAGTCTCGAATGAATCCGAATGTTCTACTGCTCGAATACTCGAATCTCCTCGAATGATTGAATGAACTACTGCTCGAAAATACTCGAATCTCCTCAAATGATTGAATGATCGAATGATCCTGGAGCGTCTCTGAATCATATTTTTATCACCTCGTTCCCCACTCTGTCTCTCAGAAGTTAACTCACATGATACAGTTTTAAAAACCATGTGACTATATTTTTGCCAATCATGTCAAATTCGCATTCCACGCGGAGTTGTCGTGATTGGTTGAGTTTAGAAAGACAAGTGCTTGTTCCTAGCCACTCAGAACGTTCCTTCCTAGGAAATTTCCTCACTTCAACGGCGTTATGTTTTTCAACCGTCCTCTCCGTAATTTTAACCTAACGCTTTTCAAGAATAATAGAAAACTAAAGTTAGGAAACTTTCGAACCTTTAACCGCCACTCCCTTGTCTTCCAGCGCCTCCTTTGCCAACCGTTCTGCGACGCACGCCGAACGGTCGCTGCCTCGTTGTTTACGTCAGCTGTCCCTAGACAACTCTCAAAAGCTGAGGGCCGAGCCCCCTCACACCCAAGCTTTCCGGGTCGCTATCTATTGTCATCCTATTAATTTGTAAAGGGCTTCTACCTCTCTCCACACCCACGATATGAGTTTCTCTTGCAGCTGCACTTTAAAACCCGAAATCTGTCACTAACGCTGACCTTGTATCTTTCAAAATACTTCTTGTAATTTTCCGTTGCTTCCCAGTTTAAATCTAACGACGCCATCCATTATGCGTTAGCAAATTTTCTACCTACTTCCCCCTTCCTGCCAAAAATAAACGCGTAGTATTCAGACACTCTTCCTATCGCTGAATTTTTATGACCGTCCTCCGAACAACAAAATACGAAACCCTGCGCCCTTTACAGCGGTTGCTTTTCCCTCGCCGATGCTTAGCAGAAATCGCCGATACGATTCCGCTCGCTTACAAAACATTTTGCTTGTCATAGTTCTCATTACTCTAATTAAGAATTAAGAATTAATAGATTCTTACAATATTTACTACTGAACGATAATTAACGCATGATGAATCAAATCACTCTTTTGCTGTCACGTCGGTAGGTTAGCAGCAACTATAAANGCATTTAAAAATGCTGGTACGAGGACACGGATATGAAACTGTGATTGAGTTTGTTTTATAGCAATTTAAATTTCTTGTGAAACATGAAACAGGTATATGTTATCTGTGTGCGAAAATAATGGATCTTCGACAAGAAAATTTTCCGCTTTTTAATTAATTAGAATTTTAAAAATTTCTTTATTTTTAATACACTAATTTATTTATTTTTCTAATGATGTATTATAATGTACGTTCTTCTTCTTATTGATTTGTAATCAAAAATGGAAATTATAAAGAAAATGAAAAGGAAATGGAAGAAAAATTATTACAAGCAAAATGGAATTTGAAAACCCTGACAGCAGTTGGTCACTACATCTATTGTTCATTTATCGAACATTTATAAACTTTGAAACTGGCGAGCAGTATATCCATCACTTCAAGGTATTGAGCAAATGGTGTGTTACCAACACAACAACAACATGGAGGTACAAATTCTTGTAGTTGATGGTTTGTTGTTTGCTCTTTAAGTAACTCCGGACGCTCAATGTCACACGTCACTGTATATTAGGGAAATCATTCTAACATACTAACGAAGTCAGAGATCGGGGGAATATTCACCATTATAATTAGCGAATTAGTGTTCCCTGAATTATAACGTTTCTCATGACCCTTCCTGTCGTATTTTTTGCTATAACCGACAAATCAAAGATTTTGGTCAAGAACTTATTAATACTAAAAAATAATGCAATAGTTTGAAAAGATTTAGATTTAATGTCATTGATTTAAAGGTGTACATTTAATCGTGTACATACCAAGATCGATATAAAACTAACAAAAATATTGTAATACAATATAAAAAATGTATTGGAAGGTGAAGTCAAGAATTTTGACATTCCGATGTCTCCAGTTCTAAATTGAGAAAATTAAAAACAAGATCTTCGTTAAATTTCTCTAAAAAGTTCTAAGAAATTTTAAAAAATTGAGAATTTGACAAGAAACGTCTTGTTGAAACACGTATTTTGCGGATGGATGGATCTCTGTTGGATCCTAAGCTACCCTTCATTTTAGGTAATAATTTTACCTATTTATCTCCACTCCCTATTAGATTCGTTAATTTCTTCTGGGATAGCCCTAAATTTAAAAATTTAATTTAATAAAAAACCCAATTTAAAAAATCCTTCTGCTTCATTATGGGACCCATCGACCCTCTTATCAGCTTATTGACCCTACTCTTTGATTTCCTTCCCCCAATCACGGCCGATTGTATTCCTCCGTTCAAATGTTTTCTGTCTGACTTCAAGGTGTAATTTCGTTCTGAAACAGAGAAGCGCGCTGGTCGCTGTTATTGCTGCTGGTGTTTGGTGCCGCGTGCAAAGGGCGTACTGAGTCCAGCGCCCAGACGCCAGGCGCTCTGTGCCGTTGCTTGCCTGCGGCTCTGTGTCCACGTCCGTTCGGCGCTTCACCCGATGACGTGTCTCTGCTGGGACCGCCACCCACCTGCGCGTCGCAGTCCACCAACACTGCTTCAACTCAAACGCTCGTGCCTTGTTGTGGAGCATCCACCCGCGTTGTCGCTCACGACGTCGAAGTCTCCGACTTTCACAGGTAAAATATAAATAAAGTTATTTATTAAAAAAAGCAGTTGCAAATTGTGCATGATAACATGGAGAGCAATAAACTAAATTACACCCCGGAAGCAAAAGAGGGACCATCCCATCAATTCCTATCAGTGGCGGATTTAATATTTATAAAGGAAATTATTTAACAAATATGTGCTGCTATCCAGTTATAATTTCCAAAATAAGTCATAGATATTAAATGCAGTGAAAACTCGATATTAATAATAACAAAAGAATTGATGACATTCCCGCCTATGAATAAATCTGTCTCTACCCGAAGGAAAACGGGAGAAGACCTCGAGCCAAACAGGATGGGGCTACGGAAGTAGTATACACAACCGAGCCAAGGTTGCGTACAGTTAGACATAAACTGTTATGAATAAAAAGGTACAAAAACAGTATGCATGAAAAACGTGGATTTGGTACGGGCGTTTTTGGCAAAAAATGATTAACACTCCAGGACGATGAATTTTAGCCTTATTACAAGTGTTGTGTTCGTGAACTTGACTGTTTCTTCTAAAGCAGGGGTGGGATTTTAATAATTCTATCTTAACAAACACTACCACACGAAAAATGTAAATGAAAGGAGAGGTAGAATATTCTGTTCCCTTTAAATAAAGGTTTAATTTCCTAATTTAAAGTTTCCTAAATAAAGGTAACAAAGAAGAATCCATTGATTTAGATCTGTACTTGTTTTTTGTCTGTAAAATATTGTCAGACAACCTTTTACAGTTAATAATAAAATACAATAGAATTTGACAATGTACTGGTGGCCAAGAGCATTTATTCGCGCAACTCTCGATACTTAAATCATGTTCAAATAATCAGAATTTGTGAGGGCAAGAGAGGGGTTAGTTCATGAGAGTAAAAATTGAAGTAAGTAAAAAAATATGACGATCATTTTAAGATTAAAACCATTTATTAAATCCAACTATCTTTTTTATACTACGATCTACCAGTTAAAATGAAAATTAATATTATGTATTCATGTTAATTCTCAAAACGTAGAACATTTTGGAACATGATTTTAAAACAACGAAAGTAGTTTATGTCAACACTCTCTCCTCAATCTAAAATAGTTAAAATTTCCCATAAGAATTGCTGTTGAATAACGCAAACAGTTAATTGAATGAATTTTGCTCTATCAGCAGAGAGGCACAAAAATCATTTTCCGTTTTAACTATGATGATGTGCCAGGTCCTATCAGCAAGGAATTCACAACGTGTTCGATATTTCAAAAAATTAAGAAATTGAGCATACATTTTTGTTTGATTTCACACAGGTTATATCACATTTCTCTTATATAAAAATAAGCTGATTTAACCCCTAAGAATATCATGAAACTTTTAAATATGATTCATATCAGATATAGTAGGTCGTATGAGAAGAATATTACATTTCATGAACTGAATGCAGCATTATAAAAATCAGTGTTAAGGAATATAGAATTGTATTTTTTTTATTTTAAGGTAAAAGTAATTTAAATAGGGAATTGAATAAATTGTATGCATTGCTGAAAAAATATACGCATACTTTATGCAAAAATATTTTGAAAAGAAATTCACAAAACAAACCATGAAAAAATAAATTCAATATGCAAAAAGAGTTTTTCAGATTTTACATTCTCAAAACAAGAACGCAAAGCTAAGACGCAGTGCAAACCAATGAAACCCCGTTTCATGAAACCTCATTTCTTAAAACAACATTTCGTATTATTATTAATAAAAGAAGAAATTAATGTCAAGATTTTTCTGAGAACTGTGACAAATTTCGCTCGGATCGTCAGTGGCCCGCGAACTATCTGTGGGTGATCGCTGATTTAGTCAGAGCAAATTTCCTTCTAATCTCTAGTATCAGTCTCTATCACTTCTTCAGGATTTATTAGAGTTGAATTGTAGTTTCTGATTAATTTTTTGCTTTATTTAAACTCGTCATTTCTCATTAAAATTCAAAAGAGTCGTCGCGTTGCAGGAACCGCGTTTACATGAAACCATTTTGCGGTTTATATGAAACGCGTTGTCCACGTCCCTGTGTATTTTAATGCGTTCGGTTGCATGAAACGCATTTCATCGGTGTGCATCGCATTAGATAATCACTAGAACATATGTAACTACTTTATGCAGCTGGAAAGGGAGAATAGAATTGTTATCATAAATTGTTCATTATGTAAATAATACAAAAGGTGACGATCTTATAAAATATATTAATTGGAGACACAGCCAGTATTTTATATCAAACTTCTAAGAGTTTTGTGTAATTTTTAGTAAGACAATTGACAATTGGAGGAAATCGAAATAAATAAAATACTTTGTTAATGTAAACTCTCTTTAAAAAAGCAAATAAATTTATAAAATAAGTAAATATCAAATTAATTAAAATTTGATAATCACTCTATATTCGTTTTAAATGAAGAATTGTTCATGTATTATCTGGTACAGTGCTTCCGATTTTCGTCTTATATAATAGATTTTAATACTTTTCCCATCAATCCATACATTTTTTAAAGCATTTATTATTTAATTTATTTGATAGGGATGGAAAGTCAAGGTCTTCCACTACGAATCTTGAAGAGAAGGAAGATTCTAGCTCACATCGATTCTCGACCATGGTAGACGAATCTGATTCATACATTCCCGCTCCAAATGAACTTGTTCCAAAGACAATATTTACTCCATATTATTCTGTACCATCACCCAACTCCTTTGTTAAGGATTCTGCACCAAAATTCATCCCCACTAGCGAGTCTCTTACACCGACCAGTCTGCCGGTATCTTTCAACATGACTCGAGAAGAATTATCATCACAGCCCGGTTCAGCTGATTCTTCGCATGAGTCGTTCACCTCTGAAGCTGCTGAAATTGATTCAACTTATACGGACGCATACACCATTGCCGACAGCTCTGGACCTTCTGATAAGCTGCGGGAAGCAGAAAATGACGGTTTAACACCAACAGTAGTAACCAGCACGTTCAATGAGTTTATCCACAGAATCACAACTGCTGCGTATTTAAGAGAAATCCCCATACAACAGAACATTCATATGGGAAATGAAGAGAAAAGTATAAGCTCGCCATTTTTGGAGAGCAAGGTTGAACTAACAGAGAATCCAATTTACAATAGCAAACATGACGACAATGGACAAATTGGAAGTACTTCATTATCCGATGAAACAATTGGCGCAGTGATTGGCGAAACAAATGACGGAGTATTGCTCCATGACTCTGATTTACTCCCACCACCAGCGGAGGAATCAGGAACAAATGATTCGATAGGTGACAAAATACAAGGATCGGAAATATCAACTGGCCCGATTCATAACGAATATACACACAAAATAAACTTACGAGATGGAAGAACTTTACAACAGTCACAATCCAAAAATGTTATGCCCAGTGAAAGTGAAGTGAAATGGTACCAAAGTAATGGAGACAGAAAATCAAAATTATGTATGCAAAACTTCGATGAAAATCTAGAATTTGAAACATCCGAACCTAGTGAAAAAGGAACAAACTATCCCACAAATGAACCTGATACAGGTGACACCATGATCATAAAAACAGCTCCGTTTTATAATGATGATAAAATGACAACTCATACTAACGTTAATAATGAAGAGGAAAAAGTAAAGATTTTTTATTATCGCCAGAAGCAAGCGAAGATAAATCCAACAAAAGATACCCATATTGAAAATGAAGATTACAACTCTTTTGCTTTTCAACCGATTACTGAGCCCCAAGAGTCATTAAATCAGCATAAAATGACGGCAAAAAAAACTGACGTTTCGTCAGACTTGAGTGAGGGGAAAACAGCACATCGACTGGAATCTGTGTCATTTTTGGGAGATATAGCATCGAAGGTGGAGGAAAAGCAGGATGAGGCGGCTAGTTCTTATCAACAATTTTTGAGATTGTTTTCTCCTTCTTGGATTCAATCGGAAACCATCAAGAGCGAGAGTCGACTCCCAGTTGCTCGACCATCACGTTCCAAATGCCCTCCTTCTGTATTGCTATCATCGCATCAATCTTCGAAAACGCCAAGTGTGAGATACACTGGAGATGAATTAATATTGGTTCTTCCCTCAGCCAAATCCATGACGGACTCGGATTTGATACTCGTTTACCCATGTACCGAATCCACCATCCCAGAAACGGAGGAAAAGCGGATGGTCGTCTTTGCTGAGATTGTGGGTAGCACCCATGATCTGTACTCGACCACGGAAAGCAATGTGAATAAAGAAGTAGTGTCGGAAACAGATCTTATCAAGGACCAAAAACTGGAAACTGAAGTTACACATCATCAAGGAATGGTAAAGTTAATGGAACAGAGATCTGAACTATCTCACGTACCTCAACACAGATCACAAAGTTTATCAGCGAGTGAGCAGGTGAAGAATTACGCGCGTCTGCCGGAAGATTCGTCTACGAAAGTGGTTGAAGAAATACCAACCACTGAAACTAGTCGTGTACATGAAACGTACAAAACAGAACCTTCAGCACCTTCCAGCTCAATAACAGAAACATCCAACCCAACAACAACTCCTAAGCCATCGCGTATTCGTCTACCCAGTGCCTACACTCGCCGTCCCCATCCTACTCTCCATCACGTATTAATTCGAACCTCGACTGTTTCTTCTACCGAGAGGATGTCGACCACGTCCGCACCGACCACAACCACGACTTTCAAGAATGATCGCGCATCTTCCATCCTCTTTTCGTCTAGTAGTAATAATTCCCTCGACTCATCCTCCCACTCTTCTATCTCTCCATTGCATGACTTATCCACTTCTTCCCCAGCTTCCACCTCTCCACAGCCTTCGCGCGCATCAGTTCGCTTCCGTCGGCCACCTCCAGCAACCAAGTTCCTCTCCAAGATGTACGGAGAAGGAGGCGAACGCAATAAGAAGGAAATCGCCGCCAGTCAAATGAAAAAGAAGAAGAAGATCGTGAAGGTAAACTTTTTAACCAATTCGAATATTTCTTCTATCAGTAATTTCTTATTAAAATAATATCTACTTTCTTTCGTATTTCGAAATATTAATTCTAACTAAACTGTCAAAGGGATGAAAAGCGATAACTTTTTCACATATTGAAAAAGTAAATAGAATTAATTACATTTTTTTACATTTATTTCTACTTTGCGTAAGTAAATTTTCCAATTAGCGACTTACTATTCTAAGTCCAATGTATTATCTTTCCCACAAACACTGGAAGTCTCTATCTAGTTGATAAAATTTCACTCGTAATTTTAAGTGAACGTTTTATCGGGGCGTTATTTTTCAATACATCCGTTTAAATTGTTTTCCAAATAAATTTCAGGGGAGTCGTATTTTGCAATTATCCAAAGGCACATTATTCCAACACTGTCACAATTTATTATTGTTTGACTAAAGTCATTAGCATTAAATGAGCAGAGATTTAATTAAAATATTAGTTGTATCTATTACTGCGTAAATCGAATTCGCAATTATTATCTATCATTTAGAAGGACTTTCAAAATCTAATTGTGGGATTACACATCAAGCAATTTGAAACGAAACGTTATTAGCTTCATTTCGTGAAGTCTACAAAGAAGAAAAAAGTGCAGTTACAAAAACGTTTTTATCGCTCTAACATTGCTTCTGGTACAATCACTAGGAAAATCAAAACTTTTAAAAATATTCTTCAATTTTAAAAATAAGTTTATTAATGAGTGATTAATAATTTGAATTTAACTGCCTTAATAAATTGATGAGGTTATATGAAAATAAAACTAAATTATCATCCATAAACCAAAAGCACGAGGAAAACTGTACGTGAATGAGGATAGTAGCCTAGACACAACGTGAATAATATTATTAATGTACATAAAATAATTTTAAATGTCATTCGATAAAAAGTGAGAGAGGGAATTTCATGTTTTTTTAAATATTAAATTAGTATTTATTTTTACATATAGTTCAACTATATGTTCACATTTTTTATATGTTGGCCGTTGATTTGCTGCGATTTTTAACACTTCTCGTGTAATTTATGAGATGCACCAGTCAAAATATTGTGACACTTCAATTAAAAATTTTCTAAATAATACTTATTTTACTTAATAAGACAGTGGTGATGTTGTAAAATAGTGCATTTTGTAATGTGTAATTTGATATAATAACAGAACAAATAATTGAGATTCCGCGTATGCGATTTCAAACAGCCAACGGTACCACAGAAACGAAAATCCTTTCTTTAGTTTTTTTACTAAGGGTCAAATTTGTTCAAAGTCCTATTTTCCCTGGTTTATTGTAGAGAAGATGAATGCAGCCAGTGGCGGATCTGGACCGTAGTCAAGAGGGGTGGGGCTAACTGGCAGGGCCCGCTCTAGGGGCGGGAAACCCGGAAATTTTCTGGGGTGTCAAAATTTGGGGGCGGCATTTTGACTGTGTGAGAAAAATATTGATGTGTTAAATAAATACCCAATTAATACAAAATTTCACATATTTATTTTTTTGTTCGCTAAAAATTTATAGTGCGTAGCTTATTTATGCTGTTCATGTCTAAAAGATAAAACTATTACAATTCATGATTCTAAAGAAAACAATCATAAATTTAATTTCGTGAGATTGTAATTCATATCACAATATTGAAAGATTTCATAGATATTAAAGATTGGTTGGTGATAAATTTTTAAAAACATTTATTACGGCAATCTATGTTAAACGCATGAAACAATAAAAGTTGGCTATAAACTTACAAAACTCTAGTAAATTTTTATAATTTCGAAAAGGAAACATTTTATAAATTAACAATTTATTTTGTTAATATATTGACGCAGAATTTGTAAAGGGCGTTGCTTGAACTGGTTCGAATATGCGTATACTTCTGCGAACAGAATAGCACGCGAGCAGAGCGCAGCTTCAACTTATGTTTGACCATGCGTAGACTTGCTTATAACCTCTAATTATAAAAGAGCGGTTTCATTACACAATAGCATTATTCTTACTATTACGTCGGTAGTGATAACAAGTGGAAGTTCATAAAATTTACTTCAGTGCGATTTCTTAATTTTTATCTATAAATACATCTATAATTAAGCGGTTGTTTAGCTTGATAGATACGTTTATAGTAAATCGATTATCGAATGGAAACAATGGCAGCGTTTTTTAATAAAATAAATATTTTATTTATCCAAAACGGCTGTGTATTGAACCAATAAAATATTTCATCAAATTTTATGTTACCCTGGAATGTATCGTCTCTTTTTATAGGCAATCAGTATCGTATAATTTAACGTAGTACTATTTAATTTTTATGCACATGGCACTTCATCACAAAAACCGTTGAGAATGAAATTTTATAATTCAACAACTGTTATAACATAGTCGTTCGAAATAATCTCTCTCTAAAATTGCTTGTACGGATTGACTGACTGACAGACTATAATGGCACAACATAAACTACTAAAGCTAGAAACATGATCAGCCCCCGCACACCCCTAGGGAAGGCGATG
>NNCF01128286.1:326743-342916 GCA_002313205.1 Laupala kohalensis
CGATCTTAGATCAACACCACAAAACTTTAAAGACTGTCCCTGTGATTTATTAATGGTAATTGAAAAAGCTAGCCGGACTGGAAACTGTAATCTTTTAAAGTTGAAGGGAAGATCAGTTGGGATTAGAGGTATCCGTGGAATAAAAATTATTTCACCTTTTCCTTTTCCAGTTAAAATGACTGCCTGGATTATATTTTTCATTAATGGAAACTATTTCATGTAATAATTAATATCATTGCTTACTTTAGTATTTACTTAATGTGTCCACGCAAAGTCATCTTACTGCACAGCTGGATATCTCGTTTTCTTAGAATTCGCTAACAATACGAAATTCTATACCCACTCGTCGTCGTGCAGCGCGATCTCTCTCAACTTCCATTATATCAGGTGCTGACGAATTCTATTCACCATTGAACTTTGTATTACATCGTTTACGTCTAAATTAAGTACCCACGGTAATAAGACACACCTTGCATCCTTAAGGGGTGGGTGAAAAAGATTATGACCGAGAAAAAATATTGTAAAGGACCAATTTGCGTCGAATCCACGGTTTTAAGTGTTTCTGAGATGAATAAATATAATACAAATGTTATGTTTAAGTTCAGATCACATGGAGGCACGATACCCTTAATATCGTATATAAAAAGAAAAAATATATTTTAGGCAACAAAATTCTGCTCAAGGGAAAACAGTTAACAAAACGAAAGCTCGCAGGTGAAGCTGGGAAGGGTTNTTAGGCAACAAAATTCTGCTCAAGGGAAAACAGTTAACAAAACGAAAGCTCGCAGGTGAAGCTGGGAAGGGTTGACTAGTATACGATAAAATGAAAACTTCAAAATAAAAACAGTGATAAGGTAAACATTCAAAAGGTGAACGGTTATTATAAATTATATAAAAAATTAGTCACGATATTAAAATAAAATATGAATTTGTTAAATTTAAGACAGGGATAAATACAAAACAAAATTATAAATTTTAATGTTATAAAAATGTATATATCCAAAATAAAATGCTTCAAATAAAAAAGGGACTATATATACGGTACAATATTAAGAAAAAAAGCAATCAACAAGTATAGAAAATTTGAATGTATTCTAATTCTGTAGATATAATTTTTTTGTGTGAAAATAATTCATTGAATTAATAATATAAGACATTTATTAAGTTCATTGCATCGACAAAACGTGTTTTATAATAATATAATATATTTAGAACAAGGATAAATCTTCGTCTTTAATTATTGTTATATATTTTACATTGTTTAATTTGAGTTGCGTGCGTGCCTCTTCCAAGAGTGTCTGAGGGTCGAAGAAAATTGTCTGGTTACCAGTTCAAAAAAGGATGGCTTGAAAAGGAAGCCGAAACGCAAGAACAAGCTGGCGCGTTAAAAAAAATTGTATCCAAAGTTGTACCGAAACAAATGACTACTCTGAGAGTAACATCAAGTCCGGTTGTAAATGAAAATACGGAATCGTCAGAGGATGATGATAACAAACAAATGAACGAAGTTTCTAAATCAATTGGAACTGACAACTCACTGACTACCATTGTCGTATGGAAGGTGGTCGTATGGTACCAGATGAAAGCTTTGAAAAAATTGACACCATCGGGACACCTACAGAAAGC
This sequence comes from Laupala kohalensis, assembly GCA_002313205.1. Lineage (NCBI taxonomy): Eukaryota > Metazoa > Arthropoda > Insecta > Orthoptera > Trigonidiidae > Laupala > Laupala kohalensis. Next base: position 328,370 of record NNCF01128286.1, read on the forward strand.
GTTCTAGGTCCAGCATTGTGGCCAAGAATTTTAGGAGACGCCCCGAGAGAAATTTTTTAGTAAGACAAGGTCCACTTACACCATTGCATAATATACAAATTTCCTTTCAATGACACTGGTCGAATTTTAGTAGAAATTATTATACACGAATTTTAAGCAAGTTTTATGAGATAGGCTAGTAGACACAACACATAGTAGATGGCTTTCACAAAACTGCGTTTACTGCTTCTGTTGCAAAATTTTCGGCTGCATAGTTAGTTCTCTTTCAAAGGAGGGTTTTAAAAGTCGGAAGCATCTCGGAAAAACTTTAAAAGAGCATGAAATTTCCAAAAATCACATTCAAGTCCAACAATCATGGCTAACAATGAACCAAAATTTGAAGTGTTGTATAACTATAGATGCGACTGCTCAAATAATTATTAATGCTGAAACAAACCATTGGAATGAGGTGCTTCTAAGGATCATAGCAATTACTAAAATGCTTGGTAAAAGTTGTCTGGGTTTTCAAGGTACAAGCGACAAGTTGTTTGAGTATAATAACGGCAATTTCTTAAAAATAGTTGAGTTGCTATCTGAATTTGATCCTATTATGGAAGAGCACGTTCGCAGTGTGTTCAAAAAAGAAGAGACTAAAGCTCACTATCTCGGGAAAAATATTCAAATCGAGATAATAGATCTGCTGTATCAAAATATAAAGTCTCATATTATTGTTGAAATAAAAAAATTCAAATATTTTCCATAATTTTAGACTGTACTCCTGACATTAGTAAAGTAGAGAAAATGACTTTTGTTATCCAATATGTTCCCATCAATAAATTAGACGCTGATGTTGAAATTAAAATTAATGAAACCTTTTTAGGCCTCTTACCAGTCGAAGAACCACAGGAAAACAAATGTTTAATATTATAATTGGATAACTTAATGACTTGGGTTTAAACTGCAGGATATCAGAGGGCAGGAATACGACAGTGGGTCCAATATGAGGGGTGATAAAGCAGGAGTGCAATCTAGAATTAAACAATATAATTCGCGAGCATTGTATGTTCCGTGTAGTAGTCACTCTCTCGGTCTTGTTAATGATATGGCAATAGCATCCTTGGAAGCCACTAATTTCTTCTACATGGTCCAAAAAAAAATTATTTTTTTTCGGCTTCTGCTTTCGATGGACAGTACTTTTAAAACATGTTCAAGGTTTAACTTTGAAACCATTTACTGCCACTAGATGGGAGAGTAGGACAGAGACCTTCAAGCCTTTGAGATTCCATTTGGGAGATGTATACAATGCCTTGCTAAACATTTACAAAAACCAAGAGATTGATTTAATAAGAGAGGAGGTCTTGGGTTTATTAAATTGTGTTAAACAATTAAGTTTTTGTGTTCATCAGTTATTTGGCATAAAATACCAAACTGCGTTAATCCATTAAACAAGTTATTGCAAAAGAAAGATTTTGATCTAACCTCTGAACTTTACAAAACTGTAAAATATTTTTTCAAGATACTTCGGTCGGAATTTGTCCTTCGATGAAACTATTAGTAATGCAAAAGAAATTGCTACCGAAATTGACATGGAGGCTAATTTTGAACCAACAATAACACGACACCGCGTAAGAAGAAGAAAAAGTAACTTTTCTTGCGGAGCACGAGATTGAAGATCCAAAAGAGAAAAAAATATTTTATTTTATTTTATTTTACAATCGATCAGGCACTAAATGCGCTAGATGATAGATTTGAACAACTCAGTAATCACAGTAACTATTTTCAATTCTTATATAGTGTATACGATTTAAATATCGTGTTTAAAGAAATGCTACTAAACACTGTAAGAATTTAGAATGTACTTTAACTGATGGTGGTTCCGTTGACGTAAATGGGGTAGAATTAGAAAGGGGCGGCAAAATTTGTCTTTTTGTCCGGGGCGACGTAACCGGGGAGGGATCTGGGAAGCAATTCTGTTTGGAAATCATTGTTTTACAACACAAATTTTATAAACATTATCTTATAAATAAAATACATCAACTCACCAAAAAGATGATCAACAACTAACAATATTAAACAGTAACGAAATTTCTTAATTGTTTAAAGCGGCAATACTTTTATGTCTTGAGAGTTCCGGTCCGATAGGCTAAGGGGGGCCCATAGATCCTGCTGCAGTCCCTAAATGCAGCCATTGAATGCTGCATTCCCTAAAACAATCCGAAGACTCTCCCCATGAAACTCCTTTTCGAAAACTCTGGGGAGTGTGTATTTTATGTAAATATGATAATAATTTTTCGCTTCGTATTTGTTGACGAGAGGAGTCGAATGCGATATATTCCTTATCCCTATCAGTAATTCGGCTGTCGGGAAGCGATCAAACAAGTGTCATTATACGTGCGAATGAGAATAAAAGAATGAATAGCTTAAGATTCTATTGACGATATTCTCATATCTTTACTATCATATTTTCATTATAATATTTTGAATGACCATGTAGGTAGACTTGATTTTTGTTAACTTAAGATTCGCTCCATTTTGTAAATAATTATTTTTGCTCATTTCATTTGACAGGTGTTCAAGCGTCTGAGAACAACAACAGAATCTGCTGAACTTATGAGTGAAGCAAACGACTTGGATGACGAGTCTAAATTATGGCAAGTGAAGCTGAAACCGTCATCAGCAGCTGCAGAAACAACGAATGCAAATCAGAAGGCGTTGGGAGAATCTCCTCTAGGGAAGGACATAGAAGAAGAGGAGAGTCATGGCGTAATCACAACAGAGAGCTCAGTGACAAAGGAGCTCATACAGGCAAGCATGTGCCGGGCAACATAACTCCCGCTCTCTCCCGGCAACTACTAATCAGTCTGCAAACGGAGTGGAATGGTCGCAGTTTCCACGAAAACAGCTTCACTGCTCCTTCGACGTACTTTGTGGTCGTTGCGGAAATGCGGAAGGTGTTCGCCGGATTAGCAGACCCTTTGCTTTGAATGACAAATGTTTTTAGAATAGCGTTTATTTTCTTCATCTTTCACCCCCGCGCCATCACTTTCAGCTCGGCAACCAGAGCGGGAGTTACGTTGCGCCGGTTATAGCAATAATGTTTCTATTCACGTTGTATTACGCGATGAACGAATTGCAATCGTCAAAAGAAAGGAAATCGATATGTTAAAGTGATGCGGGTCTATTTAGTGCGGAGACAACGAATGAATAAACCTTGGCTCAAGAGAGCACAGGCGATTTTCAATTTTTTCTTGTAATAATAAATAACATCCTAGCTATAATTACTCATTATTTGATTTTTCACGGTTATTGTGATTCATCATTTGCTAAATAATTACACGTCAAATGTTTCGATTAAGATAAAGTAAATAATATAAATATATTATTCATGTAAAGGGAAAAAATAAATATAAAGATCAAAATGAAACAACAATGTTTTGAGCATATTAGATTAAAATATACGCAAAGCATGAATTAAATATTAATTGAAATCTTTTAAATTCCAAGAGAGCAACAAAACGATATCTATATGTTTCACATACAAGTGTTGAGAAATTTGCATGTTAGTCTTACACCTAATACAGTTCATTATCGTCATTCTAACTGTGCCATTACACAACATTCATCTCACCGATCAACGTCACACCCCTGAGCTATTGTGTTGAGTAATACCTGCAGCTAGCTTTAGACGTCTCTGGGGAGTGACAAGGCGAGCTTGTGACGCGTAAGATCTTCGATAATTACTGGCGTTATGTATGTATTACTTAACTAATGTATTCCTGGCAATAGGTAAACAAAATAATAGAAAATGTCATTAACTCTACAATGCTGCAATATTAAATTTATATTTTCTTGCACTCTATGTGTTATTAAAACCACAATTTATTCCTTTCATTTCCAAACACTGTATTTTAAAATTATCTTCCCCGTGAAGGATACGCAGGTGATAGTTCTGCGTAACTATCGTTTCCTCTGACATAAGTAAAAAAGAGTCAAAAATTGTGAGGGAGTGTTCGGTATTAACTTTATAAAAAGAATATATTATAATGAATTTTTTTTTCTTACTTCACAAACAGTTTAAATACATCAAGACCTTCATACAATGTAGACAATTGTAGTAGTAGCAGTTGTAGTAGTGATTTTATATTTCACTAGTCGTATCGTAGAACCAAAAATTAGCAACTCTACTTCAGAAAAAAACGTGTATCATATTGGCTGACATATTTCAAAATGTGCTCGATAAGGTTATTTTATACATCAAGGGTTGTTTCTTCATCCTATTAACATTGCAGAATATGGAAAAGTATGCCAGGAAAAAAATGCATTATTTTTATTGAAAACGCTTTCCTGGACCTCAAATTTGAAAGAGATGAGTTATCCGCGGGATATGTCACTACACACTCATTGGAGGGAAATTGTGACAAAAAACCTCGTAATTAAAAATTTAGACTTAAAATGTTTCTACTCCCAATCTTTTAGTATTCCAAAATGCGAAAAAAAGAGAAATATTGAATTATGCATTTAAAGTTTATATAGAGAAGTTGATCGTATAAAATTAAAGATATCATGAAATCAAATATATGTGTATAGATATGTTCATATAAATTCAATGTTAAAAAGAATATAATACATAATCTTCAAAAACATTAATTCAGAGAATTGTATATTTATAAGTATAATTGTATAGTTTTTCATTCAGGTGTATAAATTTTAATACTTTATTATTTTGAATGAATGTTAGATTATAAAATATCAAATTTTGTTAAAAAATGTATTCAACTAATATTTACGTTATTCCTGGTACACTAGATTAATACTCATGGACATGTTTAAAATTTGTATGTAGATGCATGCTAAAATCTGAATTTTCCTTTTCTCATGAATTGTGGAATATGACATACGAGTATAAAGTATGAACAATATGAATTGTGGAATCATGGAACCATATTAATACATCAATAACACATTGATATGAATTGTTCATTTTCCATGAACAATTGAAGTCACGGAAAAATACTCTAAACGTTTATCACTTTGTATTTATTGTTAACACGATGGAATTCATAATGTTGTAATTCAACTGAACATGGATTTATATTCGTGAATTTTTAAAATGATATGCCAAAATTTTATGAAGAAACATACGATAGAACAAAACAAGTATTACTTAGGATGGAATTTGTAATATTTGAAAGTGCATACACACTGGTTTTAAAACTTTTAACATGGTTATTGGATTATAGATTTTAAATTACGAAAGTTTGTATATAATCTGCAGCCATCTGCCACCTGTTTCAAATGCATGAAAAATTAAATTTCAAATTTTAGTTGAAGAGTTTGAGATTGTAGAACCTAACACTTTCACTTCTTCCACTTATGTAGAATTACGTGTCTGATTATATGCATGGACTTCAATATATTCAGAGTATTGAATTTCTCTCACAAACATTTTACTAATTACATGATATTTTATAGGTACCAACCGAACCTCCAATCGCTACAATGGATCAACAAGCAGAGGGAGTTATTGTTCCAGTGAGCAGCTCAACCAGTACACCCTTCACATCTCAAGTTCACATTGGAACTAATACGTCCATCATTGCATCAAATATCACATCCATAACTAATTCCGCTACCGATACCGCATCCACAACGAACAATCCATCAACCACAACTACCCCAGACGCATTTGTTACTATTCCCACTACTGCTAAAGATATCACAGCGGCATCTATTACTGAACTTCCTTTAACTTTGATTGACGAACATTCCGAGCAGCCTTCAACGCCCATCATGGTCCACCATTCAAACAAGAAATTTCCGATACCTCGTATTGTCTTGTTTCCTCGAACTTTCGTTCCCTCAAAACATCAAAACACTTTATCCACTTCTCAAATCAGCTCTAGCGATTCTAAGACATCTGACTATTCCACGTCTGATCTTCTCATCGCATCTTCTGATCATCTCTTGACGTCATCCGATCTATTATCTGCACATACTTCTCTAAATGTACCTTCTCATCAAGAGACTGATCATTCGGTACCAACTCCATTCAACTCTGAAATAAAGTCGACAGTTTCACCAATCACGGAAGTTTCATCATCCTTCATCGTAGAAGTAACGAGTAAACCTTGGTTGATGAGAGCTTTCGAAGGGCGCGTTAAATTCGGTACGCGTTTAAAGCCGAGAATTCCGGTCGCATCTTGGTCTCTTCCTTCCACAGACCAGACTCCAACTAGTTCACCTTCGATATCTGAGCATAAGAGTGCAGGAGTTACTCAGGATGATCATGGGCAGCAAGAGAAGCCAAGTTTAATGCCAGAGCCAGATACCGCGTCTTTCCGAAATTCAAATACTCACCAGATGGACAGTGAGAGAAACGCGAATACGAAGCAAACTCCACCTATTGAATTACAAGATTCGTCGCCTCCTAAACCACTATCACCACCCATTTTGACGAGTGAACTTAAATCTCATCAGCCTGTACAGCATGTGACACCTTCATCTTTACTAAGGTCTATTCGACCATTTCGTCTTCGTTCTTCTACTGCTAGATCTCCTGTTACAACATCCAATGAAGAATTACTGAAACCATTGTCCTCAATTTTATCACCAATACCCACATCAGCACCTCCTGTGACGACAGCAGTCCCCTCTTCCATTCTAGACCTTCGACTTCCTAAAATACCTCGAATGATACCTAATACTTTACCAACTATAACCTCTAGTCATGGAACTCAACCCGTACCTTCATTACGTGATTTTACTACATACAGTGTCGGACTCTCATCCCCTTCAAGCTCACTAGTCACTTCCATCCCCAATTCACCTCATAAGTCTCAAGTTGAAACAGATATTTCTTCAATCTCTTCTCGATCTAATGTGTCATTCATCTCTTCGTTTCGTAAATTTGAAAGTCCTTCTCTCGCTGCCAATATGGATTCCTCTTTGCCTAAAGCAATCCCATCAACTCCATCGCATACGAATAATCATGGTTTTATTGCTACAAGTGCCCCTTTTGTGCACCTAACACTTCCCCCTCAAATTCAAACAGCAAATAACAATACTAACTATATTAAAACTGAAACTATTCCGCCCGTAATAAACAACTCTTCATGGAACATTTCACCGGATAACTCGAAAAGAAATAGAACTGATTATTTTTCCCAATCTACGACAGAAGGGTCACCAACTGCCGTTCCAAGTCATGAATCCCACAATCCATCGAGTAATAATGCACAGACATTTGTAAAGGAATTCCCACTTTCTCCGAATGAACGCGTCCCTCAGCAGCATCTGCTTCGTAATCATTATACGTCAGTGAATCCTCCTATTAAATTTTCTTTCATCCCTCAGTCAACATCAACCTCCGATATCCAATATAATGGACTTCCTCCTTCCGGCTCAATATCTCATCAGTCGACCGTGACAATTGGACCACTGATGCCCCCACAACCTATCATATCTCCGTACACATCCCCTCCACAAACACATCATGGTCAATGGCCCTCCATTTCTCTGCCTCGTGTTCCACCAAGCCTCCCTAGTCCCACACGAGAATTTTTTCCAATTTCTGCTCCGCCTCATTTAAAGATTCCTTTCATTTACAGTCCGTTTTCGCAGATTGTTTCCTCAGACTCGAAGTCGAATATCCCTCCCTCATTGTTTCCTCCGTCTCTTTTTCCTCAGCAGCTTCCTCCTCAATTCCCTTCCTCGTTCTTTTCTCAACCTCCGTCCTTCCTGCGACAACCTGAGTCTCCTGCACGATTAACCCCGATTTCACCAACACAAACGCGTCCAGAGTACACATTCCTCCGTCCGTCTCCTCTTGTTCCACCTACTTCCGCGAGTTCAGTACATCCGCTGCCGACACCGCTGCCTCTACCCTTGCCACCACTCACGTCACACACGCCTCGAGAACACATACCCCTTGCCGTCCCCCATGTCAACTCTGCGATCGGCCCTCACACGCTTCCGACCAATAGCATTCCAACTCAAACGCGTCTAGAACACACATCCCTTGTTGCTCGTGTGCCGTCTGAACTCAAATCACGACCACCTCCATCTTTCCTACCCCCGTTACCTCCGTCTCTCCAAACGCTGCCTCCGTCATCGGTGGAGCTCATTAGAATGAACCCTTCGTTCGTCCCGCGGACGACAGTGAACTTAATTCCACCCTCACATTTTACTGAACAGACAGGTGGAGCATTAAGGACTCAGCATTTTGAAAACGGACATGTTCAGAGGCCACCTTTGAACCCCGGGGCTTTCGTAATTAACAATTACATCCCTGGACAATACTCAAGTCCGGTGAAGAACACGAAGGATTATTTGAATCAGCCATCAAACTCAAATTTATTAAGGTTTACTCCGCAACAGTCCTTAACGGATCCTGGGCTGAAGAGTAATTTTATGAACCCGATGCTGTGGCTTTGGAATGTTATTCGTGAACGTCACACTCAACAAGAAGCACCTGTTGCGGACTTGAGAACGCATGCGCACACCTACAGAGATTAACTCTCACACCGATAGATAATTCTGACAAACTACATTTACAAGTTCTTTAGCTAGTTCTTCAAAGCTGCAATAGACTGAAAAAATATTTCAGCGAGTAAATTGTGGTAAAAATTAATGTTGAGAGGTTTTCTGCATTGCCTAATTTATGATATTATTAACACATTCTATTTTATGCAGAACCTACATATATACTTTTAAGAATTATATTTGTAATATAAATTATATTTAACCGTTGTTATTGTTTGTATGAATATTTATGAAATAAATATTAACTTGTTTTTTATTTGAATATATCTTAATTATTCAATAAAGCACCTGGATAGCTGATGAACAAGATTATCAGCGTTACAATATTAAATGAAGTATTAATTTTATCTTACTGTACAATTCAAAAACATGTCCAGTAATTAAATGCATTATTCTATTTTATACAAAAATTGCAAATTAAAACTTATTCAAAAATTATAAATTTAACGTATTCATATAAAAAATTACTAAGAAATAAGAAAATAAGGGTTATGAAAATTACTGACAAATAATTTTCCATGGAAGTTGGAACAACATTGTCTCTACTGAACAGTCGATGATCATTTCATTTCAATAATTTTTGTTATTTATTTAAATTCTGATGAACTTTACTAACAGAAAGAGCGGTCTCCACCACCTTTAACATCCCTCTGGATCCGCTAATGCATAATATCGTTTCATTCTTTTCCCTCGCAAATTCTTTCTTTTCTAATGTTCCTTTTTTTTGTTATTCTCTTTGTCAGAGGCGCACAGTAGCAGTCTCCTTCAGATTTCGCATGCGCTCTGTTATTCGCAAGCGAACATTGAAGTGCGTAACGCATCGCCGGAGGTACGTTGACGAACCTGGATTGCATTGTGGCCGGAGGGAGGGGGAGCGATGCCCTGCGCAAGCCGGGAACGCACAGGGTTGGTTTGGAGGGGTTGAAGAGGGGAGGGAGGAAACGACTGGCACAGGGCTGGCACATCGCGCCGCGCCCTCGCGCACGCAGCGACACAGCGACTGCAGCTCCGGACGACAGCGGCGGCGGCAGCGGCGGCTCTGAAGGACGTCGGTGCACGTATAGTCCTCGGCGGCGGATCCAGAGACGATACTCGCATCGCAGCGACGACACACGCTCTGCTCAGGTAAGACAGCGAACGACGTGGCTATTGTTTCAAGCATATTTCCCCCTCCCCTTCACCACATGAACGAATACGAGTTCCTTTACTTTATGAGAATTAAGAGAATTTAAAGACATTTTTGTTCAAAATATTTTATATCATACTTTGTTCTGATTAAGCAATTCACTAGTCCACTACTGCTCATAATCACGTGGAGGACATAGGCTATTTTATTCTCCAGATGCAAGCGAAGAACAATTTCATCAAAGAAAAACCCGGACGATTTTACACAATCGTGCCGACGAAGAGTACAGATAATATTACTGACGAAATATAAGAAACGACAATAATATATTTGTTAAAATAATTAAAATATTTTTTGAATTGTAATAACATTTTAAATTATTATAATTATGGCGTGATAAACACTGGGTATTGAACGGATATTGTTGTACTAAATAATAAAGAGAATATGGAAAATATATAATGAATTAATTTAACTTTATATTTATGACCTTTAATAACATCGCAGTTTATTTTATTAAAATCAATAAATTCCTGAACGCTAAGGATGAAGAAACTCTTGACCGTGGGCCGAGATTCAATCGAGTAATATCTTTTATTTATGCTGGACGTGAATTACACCAAAAGATTCCTGAATGATAAGGAAATTCTTTCACAAAAGGTGGTTAATGAGCTAGGTCTTGCATAATTACTCTTTCAGGTTCATTTCACATTCACAATGCGCCACCAATATTAAAATTTTCTTTCAAATCAAAGNTTCATTTCACATTCACAATGCGCCACCAATATTAAAATTTTCTTTCAAATCAAAGACATAATTTTTAAGGATCCAATCGCAAATTATTAACCTATTCTATAGCTCCTCTACTTTGTCCTAGGAATATTATTCGCGTAATTAAGGTGAACAAAGAAGGCAAATATTGTCTTTGAAAGTTCAATGGAACCCCTTGATTTCTTCGAACTCAGATAAGACAGAAATAAAATACGAGTAAAATATGAGTGTGTCTTCCTTATAACAAATTAGAGCAAACAAGAAATAATTCAACGTCGAATATAATAAACAATCTGATCGTATTTGTTTGTAAACAGAGATTAAAACTTATGTGTTTAGCGATGTCATTCATTGTATACCAATGTGTGGTTCACATATAGTTATTTAATAATAGTGAGTTGTGTTATTTAATATTATTAATTTCTGAAATAAATTTTTCACCCAACGAACATTTTGTTAAAGTATGAGAAATGGATAACTCATCAGATCGATGAAGAAGCCCAGTGCATTCATTGGACCATGAGGAAAACCCACGGGAAATTTATTTAAGTTTATTTTTATTTACTTCTATGGCTGTTAGCATTAATTAAAAACCAATAGAGGGTAACAGAAAATCGTTTTGGTTTCCATGTGACGTTCCCTAGTGAATGGGTCCAGGGACTAACAATTCAGTTTTGGAATCATCATTTGAAAATTAGAACAAAATTTAATGCATGAAGTGGGGCAAGTATCGCCAGGAAAAAGTGACTTAAATTCTTACCTTCTAAGATTTAAGACTATAAAAAGTAGTGAAGATGGACCTGAAGCTATTGAAACAATGGGATTATGTCCTCTATTGAGCAGAGAGGGCACATTTCATCAAACAGATTAAGGACAAGCAAGTAGGCCTACCGGGCATTGGGATATTCAATAGCTTGATAAGTAGTGAAGCAAAATTCAAATGTTTCCAATGAATAGCAAGTATTTGGAAAATGAAAGATGGGTTGAAAGATGTATCGTAGATAGTATATAGATAGAAAAAAGGATGTGTATAAGCAAAAAACGTTACATAACGTTACTGCTTTTCACTCTTACCGAATCGCGCTGAATTTGTCACATTATCAAAAGTCAACAGCTACTAAAAATAACTCTGGAAAACCTAAAGTTTGCAGAGTAATAAAAATTAGAACACTGAAAAAAGGAAATATTTTTTTAAAGAGGAAATAAATTTTTAACCCCTCTTGGACTTTTAAATTTGGGATTTATGGTAAAAAAAATTAGGAACTTCATTATAAAAATTAAATCAAAATGAATTTAAAAAAGTAAAAATATTAATATACTACAATACAAAATATTATGAAATCAGATTCTACAAATCATAATATAAAAGAAAACAGTGATATGAATATTTTGAGATATTGTAGCTACTTTGTCAATAATTTTTAGTTTGGAACAAAAAGGGGAAACTCTTATCAAACAAATATTTGCATATTTGTATTTGTGGCAAAATATCTTATGGGATAAATCTATGTTGAAATCCTTTTGAGGTATTCATGGTTTTGAGTCGATGAAACAAAATCTTGCAAAATTTCTACAAAAAATGATAGAAAATTTACTGCAAAATCGGCAGTTAACGACTTGAAGACTAAAAGGGGTGAAAACTTACTTTTTGATAAAATTATCCCATAAAATAATTAGAACAAATTTTTCAGATCAGTCCGTATATCGAATTGATGTGTTTTGTTACTAATGTTAATGAATATAATTGAACTTAGGTCGTATATTTCGTATCCAAAAACTGCAATCTAACACTGTACTATTCTCTTTCAGTATGTAGGTTCTCAACATTGGGAGAGGGGGAACGACGTATTCCCCGGAGATGTCATAGAAGAATTAGAGGGGAGTCGTGGACTTATTTCAGTGCATTTGGTATCATATATATATATATATATATATATATATATATATATATATATATATATATATATATATATATATATATATATATATATAGAGAGNTATATAGAGAGAGAGAGAGATGCTATTTCCGTTTCCAGAATTTCTGACATTTTCAGTCGGTATAATATCCACTTACATTCAATGTAAAGAATCCAGACTTACTCTTGAAGATTTTAGGTTATAGTATAGTATCACAGCTTGCTAGGTTATTAGTGCAGTTTTCAATAACGTATCACCGTGAATTTGGGTTTTGCATACTTACTGATGTCAAATCCAAGTTCAGAGTATGGCTGGATATGAGATGTGCATTATCACAATGCACACAAAATATACAAAAAACGTGTTAATAAAGAAACAGTACCAATCATACGATTTGAAGGAATAAAACTTATATAGAAAAGAGCATGTTAATAATACAATGTGAGCATAATATTTATAAAACAAATACGTACATTTTATTTTGAAGCAATGATGTAACAAAAATTAATTTTTGCTTAAAAGTATGTTTAAATTCTGTATAAAGTAATATTTGGTTGCTTTTTATTAATTGGAAAAATGTATTTTGTTCTCCAAATTAATGTTATGTGGGGAGACTCAATCTGGAGTTCTAGAGGGAACATTCGTCTAAAACGTTGAGGACCCCTGATTTAGATTACAAACCCGAATTTCTTTTATTATTCCTTCTCTCTCTCTCTCTCTCTCTGAGGATTTCTTTTATTACCTCTTCTCTCTCTCGCTCCATGTGTGTTCCACGTTCTTTCATTTGTGCTCCGGTGCTCGTTAAATTTTCGTTTAGCATCAGCCACTCATCCATGCCGAGCTTCTCTTGAGCTTCCATCCCTGCGCAAATCCGTTTTATGACGGGCATAGGGAGAATCGGAGCGAAATACTTCTTGACGGATTGCCTCGTTTTTTAAGGAGGGCTCGAAAACTCATATTCGCTGATGATAGTTGTTTGCTTGACTAAAGAGCAATTATTTAATGCTATAACGTTGTGGAATATGTGAGTTGAATGTATATGCGTTAGTTCCAATATTTTCTGAGTTTAACGTCGCACGTATCAAAATATCCCCCGTTCTGTAGATCCTAATTAAAACAATAATTTAATACCGGTGACATGTTTTAGAATAAGGCTTCGTCATTATGAAAACATCTAAAATTCTGAATAAAAATTTAGTCATACGTTAAACATTTCAGTTTAAGTTTAAAAAGTCTAGATTTTCAATAACTTTCTTTTGATTCATTGGTGAAAGATCTAGTCTGCACTGGTTAATGGCAAACGTTCCTCCATAAAATTTAAATACATTCTCAATAAAAAAATACGCCTAACAAAATGATCAATTCCTTCATGATAATGAGAGTCAAGAAAAGTCTTCACTCAGAATAGGTTTAGTGTGTTAGATGACATGTCCCTGTTTCCTCCCTTACCTACTCGTTTCATTCCCTCCCGTCCAGTACCCAGACCTGTTCACACACCACGCACTGGTAAGCACAACCGCCCAAAATCACGTAAAGTAGTGCTATCCAGAGATGAAACCAACACTTCCACGCAGAAATCAAACGTGCTCATACTAGCTGATTCGCACGGTCGTCAGATGTCCTCCGTATTGCGTGGATTGCTTCCTAGCCAGTTCTCAGTCTCCGGTTTCTTTAAGCCAAACGCTCGTTTGGCTGAAGTTATTCGAGAACTGGACACTTACACTAAAAAACTCACAGAGCGGGACACAGTAATCATCATAGGTGGGCAGAACGATATTAACTTGGGTGGTCATTTCAACGCGTCTGAACATCTACAAAAACTAAAAATGGCTCCTTGCACACAAACATAGTGCTCTCTAGCTTACCTCCACGCTTCAACGTTCCACAAATAAACCACGAAATTAACCTGGCAAACATCTCCCTAAAACATCACCTGGCAGACACAAAAATCACATTCGATTTCCAACCACACCTGACTGCCAAGGACTTTACCCAGCACGGTTTACACCTGAGACCATCTGGGAAACAGCACTTCGTTTCTCTTCTAGCTTCACATCTGACCTCACATCATCCACCTGCCCCACTACTCACTCCTAAACCTCCTCCTGCACTTACCTCATCTCCTCCTTCTGCTCCTACCTCATCTCCTCCTCCTCCTCCTACCTCATCTCCTCCTTCTGCTCCTACCTCATCACCATCTCCTCTTCCTATCT
>NNCF01128286.1:344443-399327 GCA_002313205.1 Laupala kohalensis
ATTTCTTCAAAAAACAAACGCCGTTTATATTATCTTTCAAAACGCTATAACCAAACACCCAAATTCCTTAATTATTTTCGTAAATATAAGACTATTCTTCGAGAAGTAGTCTATGCAGCTAAAGTAATGGAAAACGACAGGCATATACTAAAATCGAACACCCGGATGAAAGCCATGTGGAATATTGTTAAAAATTACACGTCAACTTCAGAAAATTGCGAAGAAAATGTTTCTTTACTAAACGGTGGCAAAATCGTAACAAATCCTCAGGACATCGCAAATTTGTTTAATTCTCACTTCTCAGAAGTTGGTAAAATAACGAACTCAATATATCCAAATCAATGTCCTCCAATTATTACCACCCACATACCCAATTCTATGTTCACTTCCGAAACTAACGCCAGTGAAGTCATGGGAATCATCAGCTCCTTAAAAAACAAATTTTCAACAGGCGTAGATGATATACCTGAGTTTATTGTTAAATTTTCGTCCCATGCTATATCAAATCCACTCATAAATATTTTTATTATTTCTTAATCGGAAGGTATGTTTCCTAAAATATTTAAGAGAGTTAAAGTGAAACCTTTACACAAGAATGGAAACAAAATTAATATCGGAAATTACCGACCAATATCTCTACTACCCACTTTCTCAAAAGTCCTAGAAAAATTGTTCTATAAGCGTCTTCTAGATTTTTTATCAAAATATAACATTCTCTCTGACGATCAACACGGTTTTAGGAAATCCTTTTCCACTACAAGCGCCATATTTTCCTTCTTAAACGATGTTACCACATCTCTAGACAGTGGAGAAAATCCTCAGGGTGTTTTTCTTGACTTATCCAAAGCATTCGATGTCATCGATCACGGAATTCTCCTTACCAAATTGCATTCTTTAGGCATTCGTGGACTTCCACATCAATGGCTAAATTCTTATTTAAAAGATAGATATCAACAGGTAGGAATGGCTAAATTCTTATTTAAAAGATAGATATCAACAGGTAGGAATATCCTATACTAAAAATAAAATACTTCAGCGTTGTCTTTCAGAAACAAAGCCACTTACTTGCGGAGTACCCCAAGGATCAATTCTCGGCCCTATACTCTTTTTATTGTATGTGAACGACATGTCATCATCCACATCAGATTGCAAAATGGTTCTTTTTGCTGATGACACTAATTTACTATGTAAACACGCCAATGCTCAAAAAGTTTTGTCTAACCTTTCGACTTGGTTCCATGCAAATCGTCTCATTGTAAACACTGACAAAACAGTGTCTATGTCATTTCACAATAGTATCACAAAATCTTTACCCCAGGTTTCTCTTTCTTTAAACGGAACACAATTAAAAACTGTTACAAATACAAAATTCTTAGGTCTCCATATTCAAGACAACCTCAAATGGAATTGTCACATTGACAATCTTAATTCCCAATTAAGCAAATTGTGTTACGCATTCCGAATCTTAGTTAACGCAGTTAGTCCACGTATTTCCCGTTGCGTATATTTTGCAAACGTTTACTCCCATTTACGTTACGGCATTACCTTCTGGGGTAATTCCGGTCAGAGTATTCAAACTTTCAGAATTCAGAAGAGGATAGTTCGGATAATTTGTAAATCTCACCCCCGAAACTCTTGTAAACCTTTATTCAAGGAATTAAATATCTTAACACTTCCCTGCATTTATATTTATGAAACAGTCGTGTTTGTTAAGACCGAATTACTGAAGTGCCACCCTTTCTTTATACGAAACAGTCTCGTTCACGAACACTATACACGCAATAGTAGTAATATTCATCGCCCTAGAGTGTCAACCACTCTTTGCCAAAAAGGACCTTATCATTCGGGAATCGTTCTATATAATTCCCTGCCCAAGAATATAAAAGACATTATGAAATTGAATATCTTCAAATCCGCGGTTAAAAACTACCTCCTGCACCAGTGCTTCTACACTGTAAAAGAATTTATTGATTTTAATAAAAGTTAAATTCGTCTTGTACTTTATCACGCCATTGCTGTAGCACTTTTTAAATAACTTATAACAATTTCAAAAACTATTTTCTTGCATGATTGTGTTGCCGTATGGCTCATATTAATTTAGTTTTATGTGTACTCAACTTTGGCACGGTTGTGTACATTAATTCTGTAGCCCCATCCTGGCCCGGGTTTTTCTCCGTTTTTCCTTCGGGTAGAGGCGGATTTCTTATACAGGTTCTCTAGGCTTTGTCTAGGGGCGTGTTTATTGTAACAATAAATCGTGAATTTAGTGTTTTTTCAACTCTTATGATTTTTAAACACTATACTCAGAATAATCTATAGTTCGATAATAACTTGTACATGTAAATTTACAAACATATTTGCGTTAAATTACAAACATATTGACATTATATATGTATTATAACTCGCAGCTAACTTTTTATCTTACCTAGGAACTTTTGCTGAATTTTTTGAATCCGCCTCTGCCTTAGGGCCCTTGATCGGAATTGATGGGATGGTCCCTTGCTTGCTTCCAGAGAGTAAAGTAGTTTATTGTCCTCCACGTGGTCATACGCAGTTTGTACTGTTTTTGACAATAAATTTATTATTAACAACGAACTCTCAAATATAACTCTACTGTTGATCTTAATCTAATACTGTCAAAATGAGTTTTGTTTGTCTCTTTTACGATTCTCTCCATATCTGTAAATAAAAAAATCCGATTCTAGATATTGATATTGATTTGTGAATGATATTCGATTTTAACTCCAAGAATATTACAATAATTAGTATTGTTTTCCTAGATTTCATATTGTTATACAGCTGACTTTTTATGTTTATGAGCAGTTTTGAAAACATCTCTGTTAATGTTTACGAAAATAAACTCTATTGTTCCCTGTTTTGTGCTTTTCTATCGCGGAAACTGAATGGGTAATGAATGTGTAAAGAACCCAATAAACAAAGCTAACAACAGAAGAAAGTAAATGGGTAAAGAAAGACAATAAAACGAATGCTCGGGGGTTATTTTAATTATCAATTGAACTCTCTTAATTGAAATAAAAGTTAATAGTCATACTCGCACAATGAACATGACGTGACAATTTTAGACTTAATAACAAAATACAAAGTATTACTAATAGGATAAAAATTATTTGTTACCAAAAATGCGATTTTATTTGAAAGGATTTATAAAATAATTTTTTTAAGAAATCTGAATGTAATTTGGAATGGAGAAATGAGGGTAAACGATTTGGAATCCAGATTTGTATCGGCCCATCAACAATTTAAAACTTCCAAATGTAACGATTTGAGAGAAATTAAAAAATAAATTTTTCGTGTTCTACATTCCGTGAAATTGTTGAAAGTAAAATTGTGGTCACGCGGAGAGGGCAAATGTTATGTTTCTAAACGTTCGGCAGTTAATTCTGATTCTGATTGTGCACATGAGATGTTCGCGGTACAATGGTCTCGAAAATAAAAAATGTTCATTGAATTTCAAATGCAGATAGTAAATATAGTATAAATGATGAGAAGTGACTGTACACGTAAAATCTTTACAAAATAACTCAATAATTTAGAAAAAGAAAGTGCAATAAAATCCACGAGAAAGATGAATGGAGTGTTTACTAACTATTTACTATTTACTAACACGAGCTGCGCCAACATATTTTAATGATTTATAGAAAATATCCAATTTGATACAATATTTTGTTTGTTGTGTGTTTTGCTGTGGTTAAGGAGTGAACACGAAACAGATTGTATAAGGTTGTCAAACGCAATTCAAGAAATAATAATGATACCAAAATCTCGAAATTTATGTAAACAATTACGCTGGTATTCAGTTAGTAGTAAATTAAAATAAAGTATTAAATAAGTATTCTCTTGTGGGTTCCATTTCTGTATGGAATTCATTATACAGTGAAATAGAATACAATTTTCATGGATGTTCGAGATAAAATTCACAAGTTCTAAATAAATTGTCATGTGGAAAATTATATTAATTTCATTATCAATTCTAGTTTATATATGTTTGGAGTTTTCACTTAACTTACCTGTATTTAAATGCATCTGCAAATATCGGTTTAAATGGGATTGAAATACGTGTGATACAGTACCTCATTATCGCTGATTACCTACGTGTAGTAAGTAGTTAATATAATTGAAATTAGTGACATTTAAGAAACACTTTTTATTTGAAGATATGACCATATTATAATTTCTCTCTCCAAAAATAGAAACTCATTGTACTTTTTAAAACTATTGGTCTTCGTCATTATATACTCATAAAGTGTAGAATTGTAATGGACAATATTTAAGGATTGGAGCAAAATCTGTGCCTTTTTTGTGTAAATGAAACATTCAAGGGATCACTGAACTGCGAACTAATTTGTCCGTGAGTGCTTTCCCGATGTTCGTTAAAAGTTGTTCTCATGCTTAGGTAATCCTAACTGCTCTCATGCAAATATCAGAATCATGCAATTTTTCTGAAGGACGTGCCAAAGTGAAGTCGAGCACATATTTTATGTAAATGAAACCCATGTTTGAGCTTCCGGATCAGCAGTTGTTAAATTGTTGCTCAAGGTTTCACATCTTCCTCCAACACAAAGTTTTTATGTGGTTACGTGCTTGGTCCACGAAGAGATTCTTATCTCTGGGATAGCAGTTTGCTACGGTTCGCTTCCAAAATTACTGCTGATGGAACAAGAGCTACTTCAACGCCGTATTTCCTCTTCCTCTACTAACTCAGAGTGCAATTTCTGATATCGAACACATTTACGTCCCGCAGAAAGTTTTCGTTCTACGCGATTTAGTATCTTCAAATTTCATCGAGTCTCAGATCCATGTAGTATCATATTAGAATCGAAAATAACCAGAAAAATTTTCGTTTGATATTTTTCTCTTTGAGTCCTTTTCTATATAAAGATGAATTAGTAGATCTACGTTCAACTCTTCAGAATTGAAATTCAAGAGCTTTGACAAAAATTGTTTAACGCGAATAATGTAGAAACTTTACAAAATATCTAGTAGGGCAACCACATTTAAAAAAAATAAAAAATAAAATTATTGTCAAAAAACAGTACAAACTGCGTATGACCACGTGGAGGAAAAAAAACTAATTTACTCTCCGGAAGCAAGCAAGGGACCATCCCATCAATTCCGATCAAGGGCCCTAAGGCAGAGGCGGATTCAAAAAATTCAGCAAAAATTCCTAGATAAGATAAAAAGTTAGCTGCGAGTTATAATACTAATAGAATGTCAATATGTTTGTAATTTTAAGCAAAAAATTACATGTACAAGTTATTATCGAACTATAGATTATTCTGAGTATAGTGTTTAAAAATCATAAGAATTGAAATAACACTAAATTCACGATTTATTTTTACAATAAACACGCCCCTAGACAAAGCCTAGAGAACCTGTTGATAAATCCGCCTCTACCTGAAGGAAAAACGGAGAAAAATCCGGGCCAGGATGATTAATTCTCATATATTTATATGGTTAATTCTCATATATTTCATACTTTTACAAAATTCAGCAATAATTTCGTAATAAAAATTACTCACAAACTCTTAAGCCATGAAACTGTCATTGCTACATCTTTGTATTCAATCAGGAAATTTCATGTAAAGCAATACATTTCAAAATATGAAGAATTTATCGATGAAATACTAACACAAATAGAGAATGGGAAATTTTTTACCATGAAACGTGTAACTACATTAACCTTAAAACAATATTCTGTCAAAGAATTTAATTTTCATCATTAACAAGGTATGTTATTATTGTTTATTGTAATAGATAGTCTTTTATAGCCCTGATGATGGTGAAATAAAGTAACCGAAATGTTGGCACAGTTAGTAAATCGGTTGATTTATGACCAAGCCTGCAATATTATTACAATATTTGTTTTTAATATTGGACTATTTCATTAATCTATCTAATGGTGTAAGATAAATTGCATCAGGTGAGATTGTGTTGATATTCATTTATATACAACAAATAGAAATAACAAAATATCTTTCGTAGGAATTAAATATGTAATACAAATGAGGGAACTACAATTGATCTAATTCTCTCTAAAAAACTGAATCAGCAATCATCACCTTTCCGCAATGAAGAAAAATATTCCTTTTTTGCATTTTATAATTTTGCATTTTGTATGTACAGTGTATTTTTATTCCATTTCCTAAATTTTCTGAATTAAACAACAAACCTATTTATATCCTCTATATTCAAAACCCCCCTATAACACTCGTCTTGCAGCAGACGATGTCGTATATCAGTGTAAATCGATGGTTTCACCATTATTTGACGAAGAGGAGGATAGTTTTTAACCATCCGGGAAAAGTCTTATCTGTGTTAGGTTTCCCTAATTTAGCCGTAATCCGGGATAGTAATCGCCATTTCTTACTTTCTTTTATGATAAAATTTCATGTTTTGAAGTTTGTTTATAAGGTATCCATATTGCATGACAACATAAATGGAATTTCATTCATTTAACAATGTAAAACCCCACTTTCTTTTCTTTAAACACTGCGTTAAAATATTATCATCCGTTTCCTTAACGCATTGTAATGCGTGGGGCTGAGCGATCGAACATGGAAGATTCATATGGTAGGGTCCGCTGTCACCAGGTAGAGACGTGATACACCATTGACAGGTGCAAATTGACGTTGTTATGTGTACTCCATTTGGGAATGCAGCTTTGCGTCTCGGTTTCTTCCTTTTTTCCCCATCTTCGGAAATGTCAATCGGAATTGTTCGAATAGTCAGAATGAAATACGTCAGATTGATAGGACGAGAAAAAGTTGCGGGTTTCAACAAATATTGACCCTAGCATAGAGAACAGAAGTTTACAATGTGAAAGAAGGAATTAGATCATTCAGAGATATAGCGAACAATTTAACATGATATTAAAGGTTAATATAAACACAATTTTTTTTACAAAAAACAAACAAACATGTTATAATATTTTATTGTAAATGGAATACATTCATTATAGTGAATACATTCATTATAGGACTTATAGTGAAAATTCACGTTACTTCGGACCCCAAAAAACTAATATCCTCTAAACATAAATGAACAATAAAATATTGACCTTATCCTAATTCATGGTTTAGTAGTAGGGCGGAAATAAAACTAAAACGACACTCATTATGATATTTCTAAAATGTCAGTTTTGAATTTCTTGTAAAACTTATGAATACAATCAGACCAATCTCCTTTTTTTTATGAAAAAATTAATCATAATCCGTAGATTGTGAGATTAAAATAATTTTACTTACTGTTCACAAAATTTTACAGCATCCTATTTTTACCAATTCATCATAAAAAAACGTTGATGTAGCACAAAAATTTTTAGTTTCATCTCCAGCAGCAAGAATAAATAAATCCTTGGATGAAACTACCCTTGAAGAAGCAACGTGAGAGAAACAGTCCATTGAAACGTCACCTATATATTAAGAAATTACTTATATTTCTTATCCTGACAAATTTTCTTTTATAATAAATTTTCAATTATAATTTTGAAAATTCGTCTGATCACTGTGCTTTTTCTAGAGAGTGAATACTACGAGCTGGTAGAAACAAAAAATTCAAGCAGTCAAGTATTTTATACATGCAAGCACACTATTTTCTTTTTTAAGTAATCTATTACCCACATTTTCTCTCGCGTGAAGGTTGGAACACCTTCGTCACCGGTAATGCAGTTTTCGAAAATGAAGTTGAAATTCATAGTCTAATATACATACATGCGTAAAAATAGCATTAACATGTAATAGGAAGAATCCGCGATTATATGATTTCGAGTTTTAGTACTTACTGAATTAGTGACGGAATGTTTGATGTAGAAAAAGGTTATAATGATAAAAAAATATTTTGAGATATATCTAGACCTTTACGAGAATTTTCTGAGTTCATGAGTGTAGTTTTTCCTAGGTTCGTTCCTTGTGATGCGTACGTTACGTGTGTATGTAATATCCTTAGTACCCTTTCTCTGAGCGTCTTTTGAAATTCCTTCCTTTGATAGTCTCCTTCCGTTGTGCAAAAGTAATACTTTAATTGGGGATATATACCTTTTTCACTGTAATGAGATAACTTTTACTTGAACAAATGTGAAGAACTTGCCGGAACGGATGAATATTGTGTTGCTTGTATGTGTTGCAAATAAACTTTGAATGATAAAAACGATTATGTTAACATTCGGAAGGACACACTTAAGATTTACAGTCAGTTGATTAAAAGATATTTTTTTAAATTTCGTGCTTCATAAGAGGATAAAAAAGAACATCAGCTCTCGCAACGACAGAAACGAATTTCATTCAGCACATCTCCTTGTGAATCATTTAAAGACATAAAATATTATTGTGGTGATTTGCCTGTTTGAATCGTTAAACGTTTATACGGAGACTTAATATGTAAGTTCTGTTAACGTGACGTTTCGTTGAATTCCATTGAGAACGACGACGCTTCCTTTGTGCGTTCTAAACCCTCGATAATAAATATTGAGTGAAAAATGGAGGTTGTCTACTTTCTTCGAATTATTTCTTGGTGGGATATCGGTCTTTGCAAATACCTCCCGCAACCAAAAAGCGTGTATATCTAAAAGTATGTGAACTCCCTATATGCACTTCTGAGTATGTAGTATGCCTGACATTAAAATCAGTTAATGTGAGGTATACTACACAGAAGTGCATGGAGGGAGTTGATATACTTTTGATAAATTTGATGCACTCACCTTGTGTGAATACATGGTGTATTCCAGGTAAAATAATTCTTTGTTTGTGACATATAATCTGAATAAGAAAATAATTAACGAAGTTTGAAATATATAAACAATACATATTGTCCAATCTTAAACAAGTTTCGTAGGAATTTTTCTCATACTTGAAAAATGAATGAAAAATATATTCCATAGACGCATATGCAAACGAGTAACAAACATAAACGCTCTCTATTGCCAACACGATTTGTTACTATATTTATTTGGGTTCACATGTTTTTAAACCACAAAATATGTAGTGAGACAGAAAATTTTTAAATTCACGAGCACTCCGATTGCAACGGATTTGTATTAATTGTATTATTTGTATTTGTATGATTTGCATGTAAACATACCTCAATATTTTTATTAGATCACAAAAAATTATTAAATATGTACAGAAAAATCATTTAATTAATGTTAAACATTTGTTAAAATTATATATCCAGTGATAATTCAATCGTCTACATGCATAGCATAGCAGCTTTAATATAAAAACACATTAGGAATCTCTCTCGTATTCTAAGTTCTAATTTATCTCTGTTTTCATAGATTTCACTTCAGATTTATGACATTTTTACTGCGACACTTGCGGAATATGATTCCTGGTACGAACAGTAAAAATCTTTTTTTCTAATTTGAACGGTGGATTTTTTAAACTTCTTGTATCGGACAAAACTTCTGATGTGCGAGACGTGGATGAAAGCAACCTCTTTTGCACCCTCCAGTTGCAGAAAAGGAAGTCTTTATTATACCCCCCACTTCACCTGTAAAAGAGAAATGCTATTCCCGAATGACTGGAGAAATTCCGTGAATAGTCTATATAACCAGTTACGAATGATTTTCTATCTCAATACAAATATTAAACCAGTTACGAATCATTTTCTATCTCAATACAAATTATCGTGTATTAATTTGAAACTTATAGACAGACGTTTGGAAGGGTTTATGAGAATTGTCAAAAAAGCTTTTACCATCTTCAGTATTGTAAAGTCAAATTTTGGGTCTACTGCTCATCTTTGAAACTGTTATATCAAAATACATTACAGTGGACGCATTTATTTGCTTGGTAGTACGTTAATGACGATTGCTGCATTGTTTCATAGTACGTAAAGTAAATTTCATATCAACTTAACGTCAGACAATGTATTCTCAGTGTCACAAAGTTGATCTTTAATCTCCACCCATAAAAGTGAAGAGTACTTAATTTCTGAGTGCATTTTGAAATATTTTAAACAAGGAGAGATTTTATAAGAATTTTGCATTTAAAGAAATAAATATTCTAAACTGAGACAGTCCGATTAGCCTCTTCCAAGAATAGTACTAGTTTATTTTTATGAGTATATTTTACTTAGGTTACACTACTTTGGCAGGCCTAGAATCGTTAGAGTGAGATTGTAGTGTAATTTCAACAAATCTTATCGCAAAATCAGAATATGAGAAGAGAATCCTCAAGTATCCAATGGATGTTGTACGGACAAAAGTTTCCGAACCATACTCTGCTATTTTTCTGGTAAGTACGAGTACTTCTGTCGTC
The DNA here is from genome assembly GCA_002313205.1 of Laupala kohalensis. NCBI lineage: Eukaryota > Metazoa > Arthropoda > Insecta > Orthoptera > Trigonidiidae > Laupala > Laupala kohalensis. The sequence continues at coordinate 354,721 of NNCF01128286.1, forward strand.
GAGGATAATAGCTTAAAACCCTCATGCATTATGAAAAGGAAATGATTTATCTCTCGTTTTCTTTAAGTTTTATATCATACTAGCTGACCCGAAAGACGTGTCTAAATTTCAATAAATTTGTTTGTGTTCGTTTTGTGATTTTGTGAAAAGTTATTTTAAATGAGTAAACAAAATGAAAATGAGAAGGAAAAAATATGTATTTCTGAGTGATCAATGTATCTATTAACAATGGCCATGGATATTCAATTTGAGGAGGAGTACATTCAGAAGTACGCCAATGGGAAATTTTACATGTGATATGAATTCTATGGGCAGTACACCGCTGAAATGCTGGAAATGTGAGATGTGCCTGGAATGTGATCGATTTGGAACTATGCGGTTTTGTCCCAAAATTTAAGTCGCAATTGAATTGTCAGAATTTCACGTCAACCAAATGATTTATTTTCTTCCATTAAATTTGAAATAACAATGAATCTCAAGGTGTTTTATTTACATTTCGATTTCGATTGCAAGATCGATGTTCAAGTAAACAAAAAAACAAAGAAATGCTTTGTTTCGATTTGTTTGCTGTGACATCAACATTTCGTTTATTGCAATGTCAACAGTCTTTTCCAAATTTTCCAATTTTCCGGGCATCTTTTCCAATTTTTATTTCCCTAAAACATTATTCTGACTATAACAAACATTTTTTTTTTAATAGCCAAATCGGTCCAGCCGTTCTTAAGTGAAGTGCTTACAAACGAATAGCATTTAATTTTTATTTATATAGATTCACATTTTCACACTGTTTCACTCTATGCTCGTGTATTAATGTATATCATGCTGTACTTGCTATAGAAAGGAAAGTTAAACAGTTAAACCATAATTACTCCATTATTTTTGTTTGTGTCATCTGAAATTAACGGGCAGCGGAATTTTATTTTAAGTTTCATATCTCGGATAACTTATTTCCGAAGTGCGAAATATGTATCTGAAACCAATGAGCATATCTGTTTCCCATCATTCTGAAAGATTCTTTAAAAAATTCGTAACTTATATGATTCTATTTCTTTTGGAAATGGTTTGAGTGATTTATCCAAATACAAATGAGAGGATACTGGATATTGGATAGGAAAAAGCTATGCAAATAGCAAGTCTGGTCTCTTTCAAAATTAGTTTTCGTACTTTTTCAAAGACAAAATTTCGACAGGAGCAAGCAAGAAAATTCTCCCTGTAAGATTGTAGAAACTTCAGATTCCAATCGATTTTCGTAACGAAAAGAAAGTTCTTACCAGATAATGCTATGCGTGGCATAGAGAATTCAATGTCACCAAATTTCTGAAAGAATAACTTCCATAATCAAGTTCAGTGATAAAAACTCTTTTTGTGGGGAAGAAAAATGAATATGAGTTCGTATGTCAAGTAGTTCGTGAATGTTTATGGTTTCATTGCAAGTACGTCTTTCTTTCCCATTTAGTATTGACTTTAGTAAAAGTATGTAGACGAAAATCAATACTATTCGCATCATCTAAAAAAGAATAATTTATTATTACAGAAACAAGAAAATAAAATTAAAGAAAATGATATTCGAGTGCAAGAAAACAAGTCTTTTGTCGCACGACTTTAGTGGAGGTTGACAAGGAAACAACACGGAATCTAACAATGCTCATTTGAATCGTGAAATGCTCCGAGAAATCAAACAGGCTTTTATACCAACATTTACAAGGTATTAATATACATGTGGAGTACACAGATTTATAAGGAATTTTCAAGAAAAGAGTAAAAGTGTTTAATAAGAATAACTAACTGATTTGTTGTATTGGTCACTATCTTAATGTCTCAAATATCACGTTATGAACTCTTCGGTGAGATAAGAAACACAAATTGGGCTTTGATTCTTCTTCAAACAAAACCGACGAAGATTTAATCACTATATTAAATGAAAATAATATTCATAAAGTTTCAAATTGACAAAAATTATTTGAGAGAAAGAGGAAAGGATTTTCAACAATTTTGTGGAATGTAAAACGGTTACCACTTATTAACGAGGTCAATTCCAATGCCCGATAATTTAAGGTTTGTGATTGGTAGGTCTACGTGGCAGAATATTGACGCGGTTGGCCGCTCTTCCAAAGATTGCTGCATCGCCACTGGTTCGGATTTGGTTACTTTAATTACTGCTCGTTGGGGGTTCACTGAATTGAGAGCGAAAGTGTGGATCGAGAGACTAGGAAGTGAAGATGGAAGAAGAACAAGCAGGAGCCCAAGAGGAGAGAGACAATTATTTCTGATACAATTCTCTATCGTTTTTGGGAAACTAGTTTTTGGAGCCTTGAAAGATATTAGATATAAATAACATTCTACAGAAGCACCAAGCCATTTAGAATTAGGATATATATTGAGTTTAGATCACAAAAAATACATCATTCATCAGATCGCTAACGTTTCGACCCATATAAAGTGATCTTCAGGGCTCATTGCAACCGCAATTGAACCTCATCACAAAACATATTATTTCAACCACTTATCCCAAAACATTACACCTTGTGTGCGCTGGTATATGCACTTCAGCACAATGTTTTGGGAAAAGTGGTTGAAGTGATATGTTTGGTGATGAGGAGTTTCAATTACCGTTGCAGCCCAGAAAATGATTCAATATATGTCGAAACGGTGGCGATCTGATGAATGATGTCTTTATTATGACCTTAACTCAAATTATCATATACTTATTCCAACACGTGGTTAAGAATTTCGACTGATCTTTTCGAATTGTTTTAATACACTAAAATAACATTCAAATAAATAAATAAAATTAAGAGCAACAATATATAAATACAATATTTTAGTTTTTAGTTTACTGGAATAACTGCAAGTAATAAATAAATAAACGTTGTTGTCAAAAAAGCAGTTACAAACTGCGTATGACCACGTGGAAGACAATAAACTAATTTACTCTCCGGAAGCAAGCAAGGGACCATCCCATTAATTCCGATCAAGGACCCTAAGGCAAAGGCGGACTTAACATTTCAACATTCTCCTAATGATAAAAAATAGTTCGACATGTGTTATATTATTAACAAATACCAACAAATATTGTATCTAATAAAACATAGAAAAGTCATTTCACAAGCACGTATTATTATCAAGCTATAAATCATTCGGAAAGTATTGTTGATAATTTGTAACTAACAACTGTACACCATTTCCACCCAGACCTAAACCCCGGAAGACCTGAGACACATCGCCATACAGGAGATAAGTGAACCAGGCGGCACACTATGCTGTGTGCACTTTATTACCGGTTTCACGCGTACCTACGTGTTAAGGTTCGTTATGTACATATTTCTTCCGTGTACCCTTCACGTGGAGAATATATGTGATAACTTTCTGTCACAGTTGTAGAAGACGAACAGGTGGTGTAGCGGTTAACACACTTGCGATCATTGCAAGAGACCCGGGTTCGAGTCCCGGCTGGTCGCCATTTTCACTTGACCGAAAATTATCACAGTTTTGAAATTGTTGTCAAATATTTTGAAAGTACTATAACAATGGCGTGATAAAGTACAATACAGTTTTAATTTTTATTAAAATCAATAAATTCTTTTACAGTTTAGAAGCGTTGGTAGCTTGTAACCACGGATTTCAAGAGATTCAATTTAATAATATCTTTTATATTTTTGGCAGAGAATTATATAGAACGATTCCCGAATGATACGACCCTTTTTGGCAAAGCGCGGTTGAAACTCGGACGATAAATATTATTCCTATTGCGAGTATTACGTTTGTGAACAAAACTGTTTTGTATAAAACAAGGGTGGTGTTTCAGTAATTCGGTCTTAACAAACAAGCCAGTTTCGTAAATATCAATACAGAGAAGTATTAAAATATTTAATTCCTTTTATAAAGGTTTACAAGAGATTCGGGGGTGAGATTAACAAATTATCCGTGCAATCCTCTTTTGAATTCTGAAAGTTTGAATGCTCTGGCCGGAATTGCCTCAGGATAAATGGGAGTAAACATTTGCAAAATATACGCAACGGGAAATAAGTGGACTAACAATATTAACTAAGATTCGTAATGCGCAACACAATTAACTTAATTTGTAATTAATATTGTCAACGTGACAATTCAATTTGAGACTGTCTTGAATATGAAGATGTTTGTATTAGTAACAGTTTTTAATTGTGTACCGTTTAACAAAAGAGAAACCTGGGGTAAAGATTTTGTGGTATTATTGTCAAACGACATAGACACTGTTTTGTCAGTGTTTACAATGAGGCGATTTGCATAGAACCAAGCCGAGAGGTTAGACAAAACGTTTTGAGTAGTGGCGTGTTTACATAGTAGATTAGTGTCATCGGCAAACTGAACCATTTTGTAATCTGATGTGGAAGACGACATGTCGTACAACAAAAAGAGTATAGGGTCGAGAATTGAACCTTGGGGAACTCCGCGAGTTAGTGGTTTTGTTTCTGAAAGGCAATGTTAAAGTACTTTACTTTTAGTATATGATATTTCGAGCTCTTGATGGCAATCTTTTAAATTGGAAGTCAGTCACTGATGCGCAAATCCACGAATGTCAAAAAATTGTAATTTTGAAAGAATTTCGTGATCGATGACATCGAATGTTTTAGATAAATCTACAAAAAATACCTTAAGGATTTTCTCCATGGTCAAGAGAAGTGGTAACATCATTTAAGAAAGAAAATATGGCGCTGATGGTGGAAAAGGATTTTCAAAATCCGTGTTGATCGTCAGAGAGAATGTTATTTTTTGATAGAAAATCTAGAAGGCGCTTATAGAACAATTTTTCAAGGATTTTTGAGCAAGTGGGTAGTAAAGAAATTGGTCGATAATTACCAACATTGTGTTTGTTTCCTTTCTGGTATGAAGGTTTCACTTTAGATATCTTAAATATGTTAGGAAACACCCCTTCCGATAAAGAACTATTAAGTATTCGTATGTATATGAGTGGATTTAATATAACGTGAGACGAAAATTTAATAATAAATTCGGGTATATCATCTACGCCTGTTGAAAATTTGTTTTATAATGGACTGGTGATTTTCATGATTTCACTGGCTTTAGTTTCGGAAGTGAACATAGAATGGGGCGGGTGGGTGGATATATTCGGAGGACATTGGTTTTGAGATATTGAATTAATTATTTTACCTACTTCTGAGAAATAAGAATTAAACAAATATGTGGTGTGAAGTGGATTTGATACGATTTTGCCATCATTTAGAAGGGAAATATTTTTTTCGCGATTTTCAGGAAACGTGTAATATTTGACAATATTCCACATGGTTTTGGTATGATTGTTCGATTTTCGTATCTGCTTGTCATTTTTCATAACTTTAGCTTCATAGACTACTTTTTGGAGAATGGTATTATATTTACGGAAAAAATCATGGAATTCTGATTGTTGCATATAGAGTTTTTGAAAAAGATTATATAAACAGCGTTTGTTTTTGGAAGAAATTCTTATTCCATGGCTTATCCATCTGTTGTATTTATTTGTGTTAATTAATTTGCGTTTTATTGGAAATATACAGTTGTAATGTTTCAGGAATATTGAAATAAATACATTGAATTTGTCATCGGTGTTTTGGCAATTGTAAACATCTTTCCTAGTTTCCTCACGCAAATAATTTGTAAATATGGTAAAATTTGTGTCGTTGAACTCTCTAGAATACTTGTAAATGATTTTAAGTGGTTTCAGTTTATCTCCAATGGTGAACACTTGCGCAAGGTGATCCCTGTATCCGGCACGAAATACTTCAGAGAAATACGAGATTTCATTGTTGACAATAATTTGATCTAGCAATGTTTGAGATGAACCGGAGAGGCGAGTGGGGTCGTTTATCATAGTTACAAGGTTGAAGGTGTCGATAAGATTCTTGAATCGATTAATGGGTGAATTTGCGTAAAGCACTCAGGAAATCTATGTTGAAATGAGCAAATATAACGATAGATTTTTTGGACTTGCGTGTAATTTGTTTTAAAATAATCTCAAAATTCCAAAAAGATATGTCAATATCTGATTGAGGAGGTCTATAAATACATAAAACAATAATACCTATGTCGATCAATATCTGCAGAAAATTCGAACACGCTATCAACGCAGAAGTTCATGTAGTCTGACAATTGAGAATATAAAATATCATTATGAACGTAGATACTCGTTCTTCCGTGGGGATGTTTTCCTTCAAAATTTTGCCGACAGTGAAAACTTGCTAAATAATAATTAGAAATATAAGTATCATTGATGTTGTTAGTTGAAAGCCAATGTTCTGTGAGACATAGCAAATCGAATGGATTTTCGTGTACAAGAATTTCAAGGTTTTACTTTTTAGAAATACGAGAGGATATTTTAGAAAATAGATTTCGTGGACTATATATATATATATATANCGTAAGATCCACCGGTGGTGGGAGAATGAGCAGGTTCGAGTCTCGGTCCGTCGCAATATTCACCTGGCCGTTGATGAAAACACTCCTCCTCGAGTAGGAACTCGGAAGTTGTGAGTTAAAATTAGTATTTTTCCACTCTGAAGTGATGTGATATGTACAATTTTTACTAAATGTAATACTTAAACTTTTGTATAATTTAATTTAATAGTAGTTAACTCCTCATCGACATTAGTTCATTCTTTTATTTTTCAGCTGCTCGTGATATTCAGGACACATTCATTCCAGGTGGAAATAATCAAATATTTTTATAATAAGAAATCCTATAATATTTTTTTTTCGAATCAAATGGTATCGTTCATTCCTTGGAAATTTTTGCGAACAAACAATATTTTTTCCGATTGTACCCAGAAGATTTTGCGCCAAAATTATTTTGATTGGTTGTGATTTTCCTACGAATATGAAATATTCTTCAGAAAAAAATTAAAACNGCCAAAATTATTTTGATTGGTTGTGATTTTCCTACGAATATGAAATATTCTTCAGAAAAAAATTAAAACCATAACATACGAGTATCAACTTTGAGTTATCCTTAAAATACTTCCCACCGACTCCTAACATCTGAATCCCGTGTTGTAGAATGTGATGCTGGCAAAAACTCGTTTTTTACCCATATTGACAAACCAGAATTGGTGCCACTTGCCCGATAAATTTGTTGGACTCTGTAAGTGATAACGTTATTCCCTGCATCAGAGAGATTGATCTCATTCTGTTCATTTTGGATTGGGACGTAGGTGTCGCACATTTTGGTCACTAATATGTTCAGGTTTCAGTGATAAATTTTAAAATTATTGAATGAATTAAATATTTTCTGGGTTATTACGTTTGTTATTCGTTTATTGAAACTAGTCAAACTAACCAAGCCTGTCAATGTACTACTATTTTTTAAATTACTTTGATTTCCATGGAAAACATTTTCATTTATCACTAAGATTTTAATGTATTCTGAATGTAATATTATTAGGAAACACACCTGATAAAATCAGAATTTAGAAACTTAATTGTGTTTGGTGTTAAAAATTTTACACGACGAAATTAAACATTGTATTCAATGTCCAAATACTGAGCCTGTAGTTTGTCAGTTCTGATTGCTTTTTGTGGGAAGTCCGTTCAGTACCGATTTTGTTAATTTTCTTATTATTATTTGATATTTTTAATTGAAATTTATGGTGCTCATTGAACAAAGCAGTCTTTCATAGCTTTAAAACAATCAAAATTTGCTGCACACTCATTGAGGGGGGGGGGAACTAATTTTTTTTTCATTCTTCACTAATAATACATTGCTCTCAAGTAGTCTATTATTCGCAATAATTTATAATACAAATAGGAGCATTCGAAGAAAATCTTATTTTGAATATCAGGCGTTGTCGGGGAATTTTCTTTGGCCTATCATGAAAAAATCTATCTAGTAAAATTAGAATAAACTTACTAGTTTTTAATAACATGCGTACACTGTTCCAATTCTGCAAATTTATAATAATACAAAACTTGATTGTATTCACCATTTTGAGTTTCTCTTCCAGTACCAAGAATAAATAATCTTGGATCATTGGATGAAACAACCCTGGAGCAAGCAACGATATGTAGTCCGTGAGGGAAACCAATCGAAACGTCACCAATTTGCCTAGCACACCACTCAACCCTTAAGAGAGTTATCGATATTGATCCCCCATACGTGCTGAACTTGTATTTATGAGGCATCATGTCACTTTAACTGAAAGATCCCGATAGCTATGGATGAAAGCAGTCTTTTCCAATTAAACATATTTACTCCCTTCCCCCTCCAACCATGGGCATCCTTCCCTCCCCGTCATCCTACTACTCTGACATGCAATCGTGTCTTTATATATCTCAGGTGAAACGAAACCATTCGTTGTATGATTCGCTCCCAAAGGAAAGACACAACGGTGGCAGTGTGGCTGCACCATTATTTAAAACGCTTGTAGAATCTAAACTATGTCCAAATATTAATATTTAAAGACTTTTTTATATCTTCATTAAATGCACTGAGCAAAGAAACCATTACATTTAATGATAATGTATTCTTTCTTCTTAAATTACTCTCTGAAATTGAAGTATTTTAACTCTTCTATTTTAATAACTATTTTTGTTTAATGCAAGTTAACATATGCTGTACCGGAAGTTTTTGGAGAACTCTTTGAGGTGAACAATATTGCCATTCATAGTTGCCACCTATTTCTAACTATTTGCGAATATACCTCTCCAAAGATTGATATTTTCACGATCTCATCGATATTCATAATCAACAACCATTTTCTATCTTCCTTTTCTCACATTAAAAAAGAAGAAGTTAATATCTTCTTGCTACATGTCCTTGCTACATTTCATAAGTACCGATTCAGTGGTTTAGTCGTGAAAAGGTAGCAAACAGACACACTTTCATATTTGGCATTTAAATATTGGTCCGGATAACACATATTTCAATAAATCACCTACTGTAGAGCAATACGTTGTGCACCACCTTCAAATCCAATCTTCTGGAGAGCTAAATTTTCAAAAGGTTGTATTGCATCAACGGCTTGGTTCAAAGGCACAGAACCACCAACTTCTAGTTTTGGCTATCTTTTCGTTCCTCTAGGGTCCACATCGGTGGTCCAATACACTGTTTACATTTACTCCTTTTTTACAATTACGCCGTCTGACCCTGCATGAAATCGAAAATGCTTTTAGTTGATATATTAGTAATTGTTTATTGTTGTTATTCAATTATTGTAGTATTGTACGGCTAACAATTGTCTTGCTGGAATTGTGCAACAACAATGCTCGTTTTACACGCTATCCTCTCCAACTCGCGCGGAGCAATGATGTCCGGTTCCAGTGCGCACCCAGTGGAGTAAATGAAAAACGCCATATGAGTCTTCATTGCCGTGACAAGGTTGCCAAATAGTGTATGAATGTAACAACTTGACCATTTCTTTGCCGTATCTACAAGAGGCAGCGATACGATTTCTTTCACACGTGCAATTTCATTTATATACTTTTCAAATGTGCCATCGTATGAGTTGCAAGAATTAGATGAATTCAGTTTGTTTGATGAAAATTAATTATTTTTATGGGTTTCTTTGGACATTTACATTCATCTCAATATATTTGAACATTTTAAGAGAAGTTATAGGAGCATTATCTCTAGTACGTTTCAGACTTTCTTCCACGTCTCTATTTAGATCTTTGTCAGTCAGCACAGATGCTCTTGAATTTTTAATTCGATGGATGAAGTACAAAACAATCGCAATAAACATGTTCAAAACATAATACAGAGGAGAAAAAGTAATTACTTTAAAATTTTACGATATTAATAGGATATTACTGAGTCAGAAAAAGTCAGACTTACCAGTAATTTAAAAGGTAGATTCACTCTTTCCATTTTTTAGGTGAGAAATGAAACGAAAGAAAATTTTATATAAACGATGACACCTATTTTTGTCAACCTTTATTTCTCAGATACCCCTCCCAAGATACAATTCCTACATTATTATTTAGGAACACAAAACAGAACTGAAACAATTCTTGAAGAAGGAAAACAGGGTTATACGAGTTGATGTAATCGCTTGTATGTGATGTAACCGCGAATAACTCACGCTACGTCAAATCTCCATAGACTTGAGTATCTTCTTTTACTCCTTCTAGGAGCATGGAACATCCACAAATCTTTTCTATCTCCTCTAAAATATCTTTAAAATTTCTAACGAATCGCCGAAACATTACTTTGTATCTGCCTCATTTTTGCAGCATGTTACGATTCTCGAACTAATTTTTACTGAAAAGCTTTAAGATTTGTATGGTTATACATTTTCCATATAGACCGTATTATTAAAGTACAGTTGTTCTACGAAACCCATAAAAGGTTATGAAACTATTCCCTCTCTAGAAAACTCATCGATTGTGACTCACAATGGGCGACAAGAGATGGAATGCATGACATGTGCCATGCTAAACACGCGACACTGGTACCTATGTCATCACAAGCGCCGAGGCAAATTGTAAAAGAGCAAATTTAATTTATGTTTCTTATCACAGAATGTTCGTGAATTATCAGAAAAAATGCATAATAAACAATTTTTCCATAAAATATTTTTAAAAGAAGCAATTTTGAAATTCCATATTGAAACCGTTAATTTTACTTCTTGGGCATTATGTTTGTTGAGAAAAAACTAAAATTGTACACATAGTTGGAATGAAATGAAGAAAACTAAGGAAAATTTTACTTAAAATTGTAAATATTTCAGAAGTTCTCGTTTGTTCTTGTATAAATTATTTAATTTATTTTAGTAGGGTTTAGTAACTTTGTATAAACTTCCATCCATGGTTGAAATTAAGTAAAATATTTGTAACTCTTACACATACGACTATTACTAATGGTTAACTAATTTAATGGAAAATTAATTACAACTAGTTCGAAAGAAGGTGTAATGAATTGTCGGAACGTTAACTGATTGAAATATTATTACTTTATTTCGTTAATGTCAAGAAATTTTCAATCAACCTCCGTATTGAAGAACTTCGCAGTAAAAATTTGACTTTACTCATACGATGCATGTCATGGTCAGTTCGTTGAGTGTAAACGAAATGGGAAGTTATTTCCACTGGGAAATAATTATAGAGAGGAGTACTGTCCTGTCCGTATTCATTCTGTAGTTCAATTCAACGCTAATTTGAAGCATTGAATCGTAGCGAGGGCATCGAAAAGAACATCTCTCACATGCATTTCATGACCATCTCATCATTCTGAATAAACTTTGAATCCGCCATATCTGAAGAACAATTTATAAGTTTATATTATGGATCTATTCCTTCAGGTGAATCATCATTATAAGAACTATTTGTTCAATCAGAAAATCAAATATATTTTGTTTTCGGTCCTTTTTTATTATTCCAAAAATAAAGAAAAAAATTAAAAATATCAGAAATTAAGATCATAGCAGGTTAAGCATTATAATTTTTATTCATACTTTTACTAGTTTTGCTAGCGTCTTTTCTAAAATATGACAATAAGTTTTAAAGTTCGTGAAAACATATTTAAACAATATAATAAATAAATAAAGAAACATTTGAGAATATTGAAGAGTAACTTTTTATAATGGGGAGACACACAACGTTTACTGAAAAATGTTAATTTCCTCCTTTGAACATTAGCTGATTTAAGCACTGGATGAGTCCGCGGACAGAAAATGAAAGAAATATTGTATTGAGGAGAAAAATTAGTGGAATAATTGTAGAATTACTTATTTAAAAGAAAACACAGGGTAGTAGATTCTGAGTTTCCAGATATTAAAGGATGGAGCTACAATATACAATATTTTTGTATAGGTATTTCTGGATGTGAGTATTTTCTAATTTTACTAATGCATGTATGTTTGAATATTTCTACGTCTTAATATGGAATTTATTGTTTCAAATTGAGTTTTGTTTTTATATTTACGAGATTTTTGAATATGTCTTATTAATAAAAATAAAATTTTGTTTTATAAAGCATACTTCTTCAAAAATGTCTTGATAAGAATATGCACAATGTTACAGAAAATGTTATTAAAATGTGTAGTAATTTTTGTTGATAAACTGCCACATATGTTCAGTGTTTTTAATACACGAGCTGTTAACTAACTTCCGGCACTTGACTAGAATTCGAGAGAGCGAACTTGTGGCTTGTGGTTAGCGCTGAGCAAAATATCGACGCAGAAGGTCTGGGGAAGCATCGACCCAAGCAAGCAATGTGGGCTTCAGACAACGGTCACGCCCGCTTACCCACCCGCCCGCCCGTCAGTCTTCCCGTTTCCCTCTCCTCTCTCTCTCTCTCTCTCTCTCTCTTCACCTGTGTTATCACTTGTCTTTCTCTTTCACCCTCCTCCCACCTCTACCCAACAGAATCACATTGTCTCTCTATCTGTCTGTCCACTTCCTTATCATTCTATTTCTTTCTCTCTTTCACCCTTTCTATCCTATCTCTCCTGATAAACTACGCACATTAAACAACTTTTTATGCTACTATTCTCACATTTACGCCCATTATTCAATTTTGCCATAAACTAAAACGACCTACTTCTTACAATAGCCTCACCTACGCTTTTCTTACTTTCGATTCTTTTTACATTCTCGTGTAAAAAACGTAAAATGTCTAAGAAATGCGACTCAAACGTTCGCACCCCTTTAATTCAAAATAGAGTATATAATTACTAGCAACCCGACCTAGCTTCGCTCGGGTGTTTTCGTTGCGTTGTGCTTTGACTTTTCTTTATACGTTAGAATAGTCGAAATTGGGAAGTCAAAGATGTTTGCTTCACGTGAAGACCTCACGTCGGGTAGCGCACCAGTCGAATTCTTGCCTGATCCTCCCGAAGCAACACATGACGGTGGCAACGGCTGCTGCTTTTAAAATTAAAACCTAGTAAAATCTAAACTATTCGTCCAAATTTTACGATCTAAAGGCAGTTTTCTTCCTTAATAAATGCACCAAACACAGAATACACTCTCTTGGATTTTCGGTTTTTCCTACACAAACTACTCTCTTTAGTTCAAGTATTTTTACACGTCTATTTTCAATGACTTTTTTCAATAATTTAGGTTAACCTTTGTATATAGATATATGCTGTCGCGGAATTTTTTGTAGAATCCCTTGAGGTAAACAATTTTGCCATGCGTACTTGTCTCCTATCTCTTACCGCTTAGGCAGTGTAAGCAGTATAATTCTCTATTATCCCGATTTTATCTACATTTATCGTCAAAAACTATTACCATCTTTCTTATCACACAATTTTAAAATAAAAGTCTATGTTTATCCTGAACATCTAAACTATATTCTTGACAAATTTCATCGTGATCGGTTCAGTGGTTTAGTCGTGATCAGGTAGCAAACAGGCAGACACACTTTCACGTTACGCATTTACACGAGTATATTAGTATGGATGTATTGGAATCTACATAGTAATTTGAGAAAAATGCATTTATCTAAAAAATCATAAACTACTATATCTATCAACATTTGGGTTGTTTTCGTTTTCAAGTCGTGGATTATTGCTTGAAAATTGAATAAGACATATTAAAAACAAAATATTTTCATATTTCAGTTTGTAAGAATGAAAAACAGTAGTCGGAGCATCATGTAGAGTTATGTAGAGTTTGTTTTGTTAAACGGATATTTTCGTGTACAAACAGGTGTACTTTTTAAAACGTGTACAAAATGTAATATTTTGCTGCTCCATCATTGCCTTGGAATTCCATCTGATATCTGAGTATGCGATGAAGTCGAGTGAATATCGGGAACCCATTTCTCCTCCTCTTCTGGAAATTCCGTCTTGCTTATCTCTTTCTTCGTGCATTTTCATCTTTCTTCACAGCGCGGCAGGTGGTCTCCTGTCATCATCTTCCTTTTTCCTCTCCTCCATCGTCCTTCCGACGACCGGCGGCCGCCCTCCGTCCTTTTCAATCTCTTACACCCCACACAGCGCAAAGCGGCTGCTGCCTTGCTATCGCATTTATGTCCTATGAAAGGACACGCGTGCTCGCGAAAACCAGATTCACACAACGGACTCTCATCTGTCACCGCAGAAATATTTTCTGGAAGGGGTTTGTTGGAAGGGTTTTTATGAGTGATGGATCCTTCGATATATTACTTTGGACATGACATTTCCACGTTACGACTGAAAGCATTTTTCACCATACTTTACAGGAAAACGAATTTTCCTCAGTGAGTATATGAGAAGTAAACCATACAAGAACCAGATGAATAATACTCCTGTAAATACCCGAAAATGGAAAACAATCACTATTATTACATAGTTATAAGCCCCTCCATGGCTACGGTGTCAGCATGATCGCTCGTCACCAAGTCACCGGGTTCAATTTCCAGGTGGGGCAAAATGAAATTTGTAACTTTTCATTTCCATGCCTCAGTTTAAATAGCTGTGATGTATGAAAAGTTCACCCTCTGCGGCTAACAACCGCCCTCTGCGACTAACAACCGCAGTTGTAATACTCGGATACAGTAATCTGGATCCTATCTTGACGCTGTTCCTCCGATCTCGTTAACATTCACGATGTGTCTAGTGAGTAAATTCACACAAAACCTGAACCTTACTGGCACTCGTCATTCGTGGTCCTTAGCTGGCCGAAACGAGATACATACATACATTACATAGTTATTAGTTATTCACAAAATAACTTTTTATTCACAAAAGTACTTTTCTTCTCTAGTTTGTTATTATAAGTTAAATATAAACCTCTTTATAATAGAGGACGTTGATTTTTCTCGGAATGAATTACATTCTGCTCCGTGTTTATTTTGTGATCCACCTGTTGACAGTTGCGCTCATCCAAAGCCTGCTTTGAGAGGATGAATTCTGAAAGAACATGCTTGTCTTTATTCTTTTCGTAGAACGCCTGTTGCTCGTCTTTAATGCGCAATTTCCTGCTCACAATTTGAACATCAGAATCAATCGATATCAGTACTTCCTCCGCGCACTTTTCGATCGATTCTGCTCACGATTGCTGGTACTTGGAGCTAATGAAGAACGCCATTGTTCGACTTATTCAATGTGTTTTGCATAGCTTCTCAGTTATTATATTGCAAATAATATTTTGCAAGGAAGTATTCTATAGCGTACTATTTCTACGAAATTACCTTACTTAACTATCATACATTCACTATGTAAATGCCCACCATTACGACGGATACTTATCGACTTGTTGAAATGTCCTAGAACGGACTGCATGCTATGTTCAATCAAGATGAGTTCATTATGAGATACATTCATGAAAAATTTACAAATTGGTGTTGCTCAAAGTATGATACTGCTTCAAGCAATGCAATCCGCATTACATATTTGTTCGGTAGTTTTTTCTCGATAATTGACGGGTGGCAGAATGAAATATTAACAGATTTTGATATTGAACTCCAAGGCAAGAGAAGAATCAGTAACGATCAGTAATGATTTTATTTGAACTTGCAACATCTCGATTATTTTTTGATGAACAATTAAAATTTTCCTTTTCTATTAACACATAATTGTTAAAAGATTAATATATTCATTAATAGAATCAGTGTAATAGAGATAAATTTGAAATGAAAAATAGTGCCTGAAATCATATATTTTTGATTCTACACTAATAAAAATTAATGTGTATATATGATAATATTTACATTCGAAAATAACTCTAAAATGTCTGGATAAATTTCAACAAAACTTTGTATATACATATATTACTAACAATATACATATATTACCACTGAAGTGGTGAGATACCCTCGGAAACCTTAGGAGATAAATGTGGTGAACCTGGAGTTTTCGTGGTTCCTGAGTTAAATAGTGCCACTCCCGATTCCGTAGAATGGAGGGGCGCGGGAAAGAATGTTTATTACTCAGAATATAGTTAAATAAACATTCGGATGAATGAAAAATATGAAAAGGGTAATAACCATAAATTCAATAAACATTATAAATGTATTAAGTGTATAAGCAATTGAAATTCCAGCTAGTCTTAATGAAGGTTGTCGCATATTTTGCTCTCATATTCAATGGGTACATAGTTCTAATTTGAGCTTGACATATGAAATGTTTTAAATTGTTATTTTACGTAATAGCAGAAAATTTGTGGAATAAATAGTTTTGTAAGCCAGTCTCCGCTATCTGCAGTACTGTTCTTTTTATATTTTTGTTGCATATTCAGTGATACATCGCATCATAATCAAATCAACTTTATTCATTAGTGTTGTTAAATTAGTCTTATTTGTTGGCAATGATGTTCATAATCTATTTAATTTTTCCCCATCTGTTATCTAAGATAATTTGATCTTTTGATTCTAGTTAGGTGTATTTATTAAATACATTGTAAACTTCTCTTATACATAAGAAAGTTGTAAGACGTAATTTATTTATTTTGTATTTATTCAAGTTTCTACAAAATAATATAGATTTTAGCTGTATTTATTAAAGTCTGTGAGTATTTTTTATCATTTCTAGCTCTTTTAAATTCAAAAGGATTTGTTTCAATTTTTAATGTATATGTTCCATGCATAAAGTATGTTATTGAAACATAGATTCCACAAATTCACGAGTACCCTCTACGTTCACATGATAACAATTTTCGTGCTTCTAGGGAACAGTATGTTGTGGTCTTATCTACCCGTCTGTACGCTTTTAAGCGTTAGAGTCAACAACTTCTTCCTTGCACTCGTGTCTGATTACGTCCCTCGATGACTCCTGAAAACAGAAAACGTCCACAGAGGGATGTTTCAGAAAACGAGCCCTTAAACCAAACGTATATTTTTATAGAGATGGCATTACTTTCTTCTTTTTATTCACTTTTCTCTTTATTGAAAATACTTTGAGGATGATTTCCCAGACATATTATAAGGCCCTCGGAAATGGATGGGAAACGTGCAGCGTGTTAGCCGATTTTATTTTACTTCGAGACTTAGAGGAACTTCGTTCCTAAAAAGCAAACATATATAATGTTTGGTACTTCCATTGTGATAGGACTACATGATTTTCTTTTCATTTAATATATTAATATCAGTTAAATATTAATTTGTTATTATGCGCCACACAAATGAGGGATTGGTGCCATGTATCGGACCGATGTGTGGTCGATGTGCTCATGCCTAACTTCGATGCTATCATCCCTTGTCAGTGCACAGATGCAAAGTGTACGAAGCTGGTGGTCGCATCATAGAATGCCTGTTGCTCTGAAAAGCGCTCAAGAACTTTGAATAGGACGTTACATGCTTCATTGACAAGCAGCTTTGACTCTCGCAACTGGGACATCAGTAGCCATGATTCAAGGACATAGCGAGAAAACAAACGGTTACGAAAAAATGCGAAAAACATTGTCTCATCTCCCTCCCTGTCACATACTGGGAGAAATAAAAAATAAATATGAATAAATGTAAATAATTAGTAAAAGAATGTTTTATGACCACGGGGAGGAAAAGAAGTTATCTACATGATCTATAATTTTATCGTCTATTTCTTTTGTTCATTTTACTGTAATAATGAAATAGGAACTTTACCAGATATGTTACAAAACTCGTCAAAGAAATTTAACTTTGAAAAACGTACTCTCCAGTCTATAGTACAGAATACAATAATTAATAAAGGAAGAAGATACGCTCGAACAGGCGGCATATGATCTACAGTGCAGATGATGCGGCCGAAAAGGTTTAAAATACCGAACTAATTATACAATTCCTTCATATGGTTTCCCATGACTTCTTCCGAAAAAAGATTTTTCACTTTCCACGAACGCTTTTCGAAAAATTACTAAACCATTTGCGCTTTTTTGTATCCAAAGAAAATCAAACAAAACCGGACTTCTCACTTCAAAGTTCAAATAAGTTTCTGTTAAAATAAGCAAGGAAACAGGGAGTTATATTATGTCATTCAACAACATAAACTCGTTTAGTCGAGTATTGTCTCTTCGATGCGATATTAAACCGAACTGATCGGTATTGTTCTCATTCATCACGGATTACGTCAATGTTTCTCGATCCTCTAACACCTTAATTACAATTACAAATTTCGAAATAAAATAAACCAGGTCAACCAGGTCAACATTGTTCGTGTGTACTTCATATTTCTGTCCCATAGTGCGTGACGGAAGTCTTTCAGCTATTGTCTTAAGGGGTTCCGATATCATTTCACCAAATTGTTCAGCTGTTAAGATTACTTTTAACTGTACCTATAACATTAAGATCATGGAATCATTCGTGTTAGTACGAGAAATATTTAATTTCTTAAGGGAGGCATTTTATTTCTCGAAATATTTCTCGCCAGAGATTAAACACTTATCCCACCTGCTCACCAATTTTTTAAATATAAAATTCTTGTGAAACCACTGCGTCGCGTCTCTTTCCGTCATAAAGCGGAGGCCTTCCAGATAACTTTTCAATTTGCAATTTGGAAGTCGCATGGCGATAAATTCGGACTATAGGGAGGATGGTCGAGTCGCTCCCAGCGCAGATTCCGATTTCGATAAAAAGACGTTTTAGAGAAGTTAAAACAACGTTTTTATATCTCTTCCTTGCTGACTTTTTGCGACAACTTTCTTGCAGAAATGTGAGATATGCTCTCTTCATGGCAAAAATTTAAAATTTTTAAACCAATCTTTGAAATGTTATCTTCAACGAAATATACGATAAAAAAGATTTTTTTAAATCACTTTTTTACTTTCCACTGCACTGAAAAGTGTAAAAGCAACATAATATTAGTTTTTTTCGTATACAAGTGTATATATGAAAGAAATCAAATTTATTCTTAAAATCTTGTTATCACACTTTTTTTAATACTCCCCTTTTTATTTTTTTAATATTTGTAATCCACTCGATCATATAAAACTTGTAATTCATGTGTGACGGTGACGGAGACTGTCTTGACGCGTGGATTTTTGGGAATGTGGTTCCTTCCCTCTCGTTTAATCGGTTATACTCCCCTAGTGCTTAGCTTCATAATAAACTTAATTTGAAGACAGAATTGATAAATAGTTATATATATTGTTTTGTATATTTTTCCCATGATTTTTTCTTCTGGATATGCATTGAAGTGATCTGTTCTGTGTATTCTCTAACAGCGCTATCGTTTCGAGGTTTGTTAGCCTCACAATAAGGTCTGATATGATACTCGAAAAAGAGTTTTTTTTCGTCAATATCCAATCTGCACATCATCCCGTTCGAAGGACAAAAGAAACAATTGTGTTTTGAATTTCTTGTCAAATTATTCTTCATACCTTAATTCCTTTGACTTAAATAGTGATCCACTCCATCGAAATTATGCATGATATCACAGGCAAAGAACAACTTGGTTTGAGAGTTATTTAAGGAAGAGAAGCTTGTTTTGAAATGGACGTTCATAAAAAGAGACATTTTGTTCCATATGCTTTCCTCTGAGTTTCATTTACTTAGCGTAGCCTCGTCTCGTTGCTCGTAAGGATGCCTCGCTTCTAGCCCCTCGCTCTCTTACCAGACGAGAAGTTCTCCACCGAACTCTGGGACGTCACAAAGACTAACTAGACTGCCGCAAACACTTTTCCTCTTTAAACTGTGAAAACCAACATGACAGAAATGTTTCGTTACGATCCGAAAACGAATGGGAAATGTAAAAGGATGGAGATAACTGATTCGCCTTTCATATCAGATATACTATACCGTGTTCAATTCAAGGTCTTTGAAATATTTCGTTCATTTTTTATTATCGTGCATACTTATATTCGTTGTCTGTTTGGAATACTTTTATGGTTTCGATGCACTGAAAAAAGTTATTATGTAGACAAGAGTACGATTCACTTCTTCAATATTTATAGGACTGGAAAGAAATCTTAATGAGTTATTCCAAACTGTCCGGGCAATGAAGATTAAAGAAATATGTAATTATCTTATGGTTTTATGTCAAATTATCAGTTCGTCCTCAAAGGCATCGATTCAACAGAATATACATCTTCATAACATAGCAAAAATAAGAAAATATACCTTCTTCGATTTAATCATGAAAAGGGGTTAAATGTATTCCCTTGGTATATGAATACATAAATGCAATAACTGTGAAGCAATAGAAGATGAAGAGTTGCTACTAAGATGTAATTTTCCTGTTTGTGTTCGTGAACTTAGTTTGGCGTGCTGTGAGGTAATCGCCACGGAACTCTAATCCCTGGCGTTTTGGACTCATCGACTTGCTGCTGAGCGAGATGCTCTCTTCCCTCTTTGCGTCATTAACGGAGCTAATTAAAGCAGAGAGACCTGATTTCTTGACACTCTGGTTCGAACTGTACCATTGTTTAATATTATTCACATAATGACGAACGTATTTGAGTTAAACAAATGTTGTAGTATATTTAGAATGTTGACTATTGAAATTGCTACCCGACGAAGGTAAGAAGATAAAAAATCCTACTTATTTTCCACAAACTTTTTTGCAATTACAGTTTATTTAAACAGCAAATAAACAATTACAATACAACATGATAAAGCACACATGTATTTTGTTATGTTACATGGTTCAATTTGAAGGCATACAGAGACGAAGATGTATTGTCATAATTTTCAGACAGGTGAAAATGGCGACGAGCCGAGAATCGAACCCGGGACTCCTGTTGTGATCGCAGTGGCGTTAACCATTACATCACTTCCACAACTATACAACTTTTATATCCATATCTAATCCGGAATCAATGCAGGAGTCCCGGGTTCGATTCCCTGCTCGTCACCATTTTCACTTGACTGAAAGTTATCACATACAAGTATCGCCACGAGTAGATATGCAGAAGAAATATATGCATGTGTAGAGTAGACACGTTTCTGGCAGTAATAACACATGTAATCTAGCGTGACATCGAAACGAATTAATCATGGATGACATATACGAATATATTATTCGATGTTAACATAATCGAATCAGTAATTGTTAGAGAAATAATCGTAATAATGCAAATTTAAAATCTCCGGTAATGACTATGTAATGTTAGGAATTGGGATAAAAGTAGTATAATTTTTTAATACAGCGTGGAACAAAACTCTCATACCAGAAAAAATATATTTTACATAATATGTTATAATTTGTTTTAAGAACATGATGCTATTTTCTTCATTAGACTCATTTGTAACTGTAAGAAAACTGTAATACTCTCCCTTTCCTTACACATAGAGGAGCGGTAAATTCTGATTCCCTTGTGAAAGACTAAGTGAATGAAAATTATCATGTGATGGGAAAAATATTAATTCTTTTGACGACACATTTTCTATGTAAAAAAGTGGCACTTGTCATGGTGACACGTTTTGTGGATGCTCTCATTGTCTGTCATCGAAGTTATGTCAGGAACCTGTCAGGAACAGATGCACAACGCGACCAGTTGCGACTTTGCTGAGTTTTTCATGTCCGATATGTGGTTTGGATCAGATTTAAAACGTGGACTATTCAGGATATATTTGCTTACGTCCCCTGTTGTGGACACACTATAGATTGTATTTTGACTATTCAAGTTTGACTCATTATTTACGAGTCAGACTTGAGATCTAATTATTTTAGTAAATATAATCGATTTAGTGTAACATTATCATATATTCTTTTCTATAACACTTGTAAACAATTTTTTTAACATTTATAAACATTTATAAACAGTTATAAACAGATCGAAAAATTGGGGAGATACTGAACTCCGTGGATTTTAAGAAAAACAATTTAATACTTGTGTGCAGAGGAGAATGGATGAGGTCCTGCAATTAGATAATGAAGCCAACAAAAATATCGAACGTAAAACAGTATGTTCAAAGGTAAATATACAATTTTTAAGTTGTGAATAACTCTTCTGCTCAAATTCCTTCAGGATATTATACATGCGATACATCTTTTAGCATTTAATGGGTGAAACTCGGTGTCCTCACGTGGCAGCTACTAAGCTAATTACGTCGTTAGTCTATTTCCTTAGGATGGGACCAGCACCCCACTTTAGTCAAATCACTGAGAAGTATAATTGTTTTCTTTATATTTAGCGTATATGTTTTATAACGCAACACTATAAATTATAATGACGAGAACAAATTATTTAATTTGTCTGTTGCTTAGTAATAAAGTGTAAACAATATTCAGGAGCTCGCTTGACTCGTTATTTCCTGATTTATGCACCTCGCCTCAGAAAAAGTTAAATAGCTTTCTCAAATGTCCGGTGACATATAGATAAAGTGATGTCAAAAATTTATACCATCGATTTTAATTGCAATTCTCTCATTCAGATGACCGGTAAGGTATGTTTTTCGAGTTGAAATCACAATAAGTACACATTACTCTGTATATTTCTGCCGATTTCAGGTATTTTAGTGATTTAATTCCACGAACGCTAGTACTACCTTAACTACGTCACGCTGTCGGGTTACTTTTAGAGCATACGTTGAATGTAATGCTGGACATTTTTGATAAAACAAACATTTCTACGTACATGTGTGCAATAAGTTTAATGTTTACGATATAGGTATAAATGTTGTATTAATATTTTGTCTACACTACATGTAGAAACTAAGAATTCAACAACACTAAAAACATTAAAATACGAAAAATAAAATTGATCGACTTGAAGTTGATTTTAAGAATAGTTTTGCTCGTTTCACACACAAGATATTATAATATACGATGTAATCAAAATTTATAGTTCTGCATACGTTACAAACGAAGAAAATTTAGATTCAAAATATTCCCTTTGATTATATTACTTTGAAAGCGAATAATCTACGATTAAGCATGAAATGACCAGTTTGCTTTCTTATGGACGAACCATAGTGGGATATTTCCAATTGAGAAAACACATTTCACCAATATATTTTTGTTCCAAGTCACTCATGTTCTTATGTCGCTTCTTTCTTCATTCTCCCACATAAAGCTGCTATTATAGAAGAATCTAAAGAACGTGGTATTCTAAAGAATGAGGATTCATTAATGAATGTAATGCATTCATCTGTTCGAAGTGCAACATGTTTAGTAGGGTTCTTTCTTAAAAAATTAAATATAAAATTATGTATGGTGAAAGCGTAACGTCTTATACGCACAAATTGAACCCTTTAACAAAACACAAATAGACGTCCGCTTTTCAACTGATGTACTGTAGAGAATAAATTGTATTCTTAGCAGATTTTCCTGTGTATTTACTATCCAATTCAGAAACGATAATAATGAGCTAACTGATGAAAGTCACAGAGTGACCTCACAGAAAAAAAATACCTGAGTTGTGGTAGCCAATGTATTGGTTGCTAGTCGCACTACCAACACCTGAGCTCGCAGAGCTAACATCCGTCTGCTATGACGTGAATTTTCGACCTTCTGTATCACAGCGTACAGCATTAGCTCTCACAGCTTAACTAGCTAATCTACAAGATAAGAAAAGGGAACCTATGATAGAGGATGTTGCCAAATAGTAAGCATGTAATATTGATTCGACGAGAGTTGGTGTCGACTCATCTGCATGCTTTCTTCCCAGTACGACGTTCTTGACGAAATTCATTATTACTACAACTCAATGGTCTTACCATGTATAATCACAGGCGTATAGCACAAGTACTTTTTCAACGTTGATTATCAGGTATCCGAATGCGCCAGTATTCGGTCCAGTGTACTTTACTTCTAAGAGTGCGAAAGCTACCACTGAGCTACTTCAGCCCGGCGACAGTCCACAAACAAATTTTGATTCTCTTGTGTCGCGCTGTCTTAGAGTTGGCAACATAGTAGTGGTACCATGAATAGTAAATACGTAAAATAGTATACATATCTAAAATCTTGAAAAGTATATCTTTAAATATCAAAACAAAAGTTTTTATATAGCCAAACGTTTCTTTAGTTTCAACATACTTAAAACTTATTCTTATTAGATTAATGCATTTGAAAATAACATTATTAAAATCATAATTCGGTAGTCGCCAACATTTACCAACGGAAATTCAGAATATCATCAGTGTACAGCTGCTCGACGTCGAGATAACACTACAAAATTTTCGTCGACTAGACTTCTAGTTTCGGGCTATGCAACGTCGGGATGGCGTCGTTTAGTCGTAATAATGAATCATTTTGTTCAAGTAAACAACTATTCATACTTGCGATAGCCATGTTCGATTTGACTTGGTAAAAGAATTGCTCAGGTTGCGCCATCTCAGTCATGAGATAACGAAGCAAATGCATAGAAGGCAGCGCAGCCGTGTGTCATTTAGCGGCAACTACGAACGAGAAAAGTGGGAAGGAACAAACATCAGTTCTTGTAGCTTAGTCAGATTTTTAAGCGGGCCTAAGATGTTGCGCGCAAAACTCATAAGCTATAGCTGTTGATGTAACTTTCTTCCTCCCAGACAAAACAGCGTTAGCTTCCACAGTGATAGAAAATTGATTTCGTTCCGACGAAAACCCTTTTAGGGCAGCTACAACGTTAGCTGTGGCAGATAATGGAACTGTCTGTCCGCTAGACAGTCTAAGCGTGAGCTATCACAACTACCTTTAGGCTGAGCTATCCAACTTATTTTTTTCCATGCGATTTTATTATCTCAGAGTGTTTGAAACAGTCAAATTTTCGTCGAAAATTAAAAAAAAATCGTATACGTTGTAGACGTACCTTACTACATATACGATGAAATCCCCCCATGCATTAATCCGTAGAAATGCATATTGTTACGCCGAGACATTACACGCCATGTTGTTTACGCCGTTGTCAAGACGAAAGACTCAGAGGCTCAAGATCCAAGGCCAGAATAATAGACCCCGTCCGCAAGAGAGTCTCTAACATACGATGCAATTTATAAACATTAGGAGATTCCATGAGACGCACACGTCGTATGTATGATCAAGCATACGTCGTGTGTTTATTAGGAAGTTTCGAGAAAGCTTGAATAGACAAACCTCGACGCTATGTTACGTCATTAGCGCGTCGAGGATGTTTAAAAATAAATGCCAAACCCGAGGTTAGATTATAGCAACAGCGGCGGATAGAAATTCAGTACGACGGATTCTCTTGATGAGGAAGCATCGTCTCCGATTCTGACCTCAATATCAAAAGATCCAGCACTGCGCAATCGCCCGACCTGCGGTGAAGCTATCTTCAGACGCCAGGATATACCCTCTTGCGAAATTCGACGAACTTCGCTCCAAAGACCACGTAGCAACACCACACGGAGGATCTCAGAACCTCGTACTCAAGCGCCCCCACGCGGCCAAATTGTGAAGACTCCCGTCGACCAAGAAACGCAGCGCCACTTTGCGGCAGACGGAAGCTCTTACCAACCACAAAGTTTTTCAAAGTCGTGAGTTGTATAAAGGAAACTGTTGACATTACTTTTATGCGCCTGTTGTTGTCACCCTGGTGCTTTAGTTTCTATCATTTGTTTATACTCCAACTGAAAAATAAACCTTGTCCTGTGTCCTACATAACCTGAGTATTTATATTGGGAGGAGAAATCTTTTTGCGAAACTAGTCTCCATATCGAGACTTGTGAAGCAATAACATCTCTCCGCCAACAAAATAAATAATTTGGTGAACCCGACTGTGATGAGAACGCGCAACTCTTCTGGTTCAACAAGATCATAACTGCTAAAACACTAGCACAAAATAAAAAATTCCCAATCCAAGTCGTGATTTCGCGAAAAATTTTGCTCCATTGGAATAGAACTCCTAGTAAAAAAATTTCGCGCTCACTAGGTATATATTACATGTCTTGTTTTTAAGCAATGCTAATGTAATTCTTATTTTCAGTTTATTTCTATTGTGTAACATTGTTTTGCTTCGCTTTGTAGTTTGTCACTTGTTATTTTCAATTCATACAAGTAAATTTGCTAGAATTTCACAATGTCTAATGAAAACGTGCAGTCTCTCACTACTTTTTCGCCAGACCAGACCGCGAAAATACCACTTCCCAACTTTTGGCAGGACCGCCCGGAACAGTGGTTCGCGTACGAGGAAATACAATTCATCGCGCGAGAAATTAGCTCCCCGTTAGTCAAGCACATAACTATTATTCAAAACTTGGACAGCTCCGTAATCAATGACATTGACACGGAATTACTGACACCCGACAACAACAGGTCGTATGAATGTCTTAAACAGTTTTTGATTAATCGGTTCACCAACCCGCAAAGAACTAACTCTGACGAAATCTTATCAACGGAGACCATCGACGATCGTACGCCCTCCCCATTACTTCGTCATCTAAAAAATCTCGCGGGAACCGAACTGCAAGATAACTCGTTTTTGGCAGAAATATGGCTAAAAGCCTTACCAGCTAAAATTCGAGCTATCTTGGCACTGGGTTATGCAAGAGACCTGTCAGAACAAGTGGAACTCGCCGACAGAATTGCTGAAGCATTCTCCACTTCTAACACCGTGGAAGCTACTCAGGTTACACCGGATATCCCTGTTGAAATTCTCGACACAACGAGCACTCTTGACGCAGTAGTCCATACGGAAACCGTAGCAGCCGCTCATGTTAATACTCCTGTTCTTTCCGACGCTACGAGTAACACGACAGCAACTGCAGATCCTGTAATGCAACATATTTTACAAACCTTGGACAACTTAAACAAGCAAGTGACTGAATTACAAACAACATTATCTCAACGTAATGTACAGTACGGAAAACGTAAATTCAGCCCACGGTCCGAAACGCGATCGAACACTTGCTGGTACCACAACCACGTCATTCCAATAGGAGGCACTTATTGTGATAAATTCTTAATTAAAGTATGGAAGATTATTATTTGATACACACTTCTTTATCTGGTTCATTAGCGAAAATGAAATACATGAGTAACTGAATTGCGAAATTCACTTTAAGCATCGTGAAACATACCATACTCAACAAGAACGAAATAAACGAGTTGCATCAGAACACAAATGATTTAATGGTAGAAGACAAAACGAAATAGATTTTATTAAAACCATAAAAATCATTTGCTCAGTTGAGCATCATTTATTTTAAAACCAATACAAAGCTATCATTTTTTACGTATAAACATTTGACTCTGCTTTACTTAACGCAAAAATTACAAACGTTATTAATTGAACAAATCTTTAAATTTAGAATACGGAATGATATTCAAAGTAGTATATATGTGAATATGAATTTTCTATATATTTGCGTATGATACCTAAACTACTTTGTATTATAATAAAATGAAATTAATACGATATTAATTAACATTTTAATTAACTTTAAATTTCTTGTTTATTTTATGTAATATGCTTGTTGTAAAAAAATAAATTTAATGTGTTTTCTACTAAATTAGCGTGGTCTTCTCAAAGCTATATATTATGCTGCAAAAATAATTCTAACCATTTATTTGAGGTAATATATTGTTAATATAATTTTCATCGCATTATAACTGTTCTCTAACATTCTATTTAAACTACAGAATGAAAGAAACGACCCATGTTGGGTTCTCGCTGCAGAAAAGAATACTAACTTGCAAAGGATAGTAAACTTAAAATCTGTAATTTTATACTCTTCGTGAGGTAAATACATAGTTAAACGCGAGAATAATACGTTTTTCAACTTTTTTATTCTCTTAGCCGTTAATGGGTTATATTCGATTTGTATTCAATGTGAATTCGTCTCTCTTTAAATTCAGGACACTCTACATTACGAAACCTAAATAATGGACAAAAAGTATGTTATTAATTTAGTAGTAATTACTTTAACGATGATTATCATTCATTCTTATTGTACCTACATAACTAACTGATTACTCGGCGTTGCCTCGAATCTTCTTTTACTCAGAAAAAATGAAGTCTCTAATGCAAGTTCATAATACTTTTACGTACTGGTAATTAAAAATATGCACAGTATCCCAATTTTTCAAACACAAATATTACAAATTTAATACAAAACTTGACACTTTACACTACACCATCTCGCGGGAGACGCGCCGGTCAGATTTTCGCTTATGAGTGACGCGGTTGCACTATTCCGTTAAAATTCTTGTAAAACCTGAACTATTCATGGAAATTTTACAATTTAAAGAAGGTTTTCATTTTTTTAAATGCATAAAACAAAAAATTCATTAAATTTGATATATGATTGATTTTTTAATTCTTATATTACTCTCTTGAATTGAAGAATTTTAACACTTCTATTTTCAATAACGTTTCATCGATAATTTAGGTTAATTTTTGTACATAGACACTTACTGTCGCGGACTTTCTTGTAGACCTCTTTGAGACAAACAATATTGCAATTTATAGTTGTCACCAATCTCTAGTCATTTAGGTGTAAGCGAATACAACTTTATTTTTCCCCAATTTTATCGACATTTATTGTCAAAAACCATTTCTATCTTTCTTATCACACATAAAAATACAAGTTAGCGTATGTTCACCGTGAGGATCTAAACTATCTCCAAGTCAAATTTCATCACGATCGGTTCCGTGCTTTAGTCGTGTTCAAGTAGCAAACGGTCACACTTTCGCGTTACCCATTTATATATTAGTATCGTACTTAATTTACTGTGCACAACCTTGGCATTGTTGTGTACGCACGTGCGTATTCCCTGCTGAGCTATTTCGACGCAGTTTTTACACGGATTTTCCTCGGGTTTTGTGATCAAATTGATGAGTTATTACCTAGTGTGTTTGCGGTTTATTATAATTCAAGTGATAATACGCAGTTTTTACTGTTTTTTGGAAAATTAGTGTCATAAAAGCACTACAGTTTTAACTAAAAATAATTTTCCTTGCCATTCCATTCATGTACAATGTTTATGAGTCCCCTACTGGACATTTAACGTCCCTGTTGTATTAAGTATACACAAATTGGTGTTCTATTAATCTATGTTATAGCATCGATAGTTTCCTTTTGTGAAGCTAGTTCCACAATGTCACAGCCTTGTGAATAGCTGATTGTGTTCTCTTGTATGACAACATTAACAAAGAGCTCATGCTGTTTGGGATTATAAACAGCTAAGTACTCTCGCTCTGTTTACTTTAACGTAAAAACAAGTTGGTGGCAATTATTCCACCTTGTTTTATTAATGTTCTATTGAGGTAGATGAAAATCTATTTTATCTTATTTTCTCACTTGTTCCTACTATCGACCAATCTGCCAAAACCAAGAGATTAATGTCCAATACCTACAAAGTATCAATGAAAACAGTTGAAGATACCGTATTACAATCACCACTAATGAATTCAAATTAATTTCATAATTTTCCAAATTTGGCAAGTCCTCAATGGAGCATACATTGGATTAAATGTAGAAAATACGACTATTATTCATTATGGAAATTTTAGAATCGGGAAAATTTACTCTTTGAAGGGGAGTGTTTTTCATAATCTGTTTTTTTTAAATTGAAACAACAAAATATTCCCTATCTACTACGTTGTTTTCCCCAGACGTAACTCTTTGGAAAGTTTGAGAGGAAGAAAACCCTCACTGGCTGCTTTATTTATGTTAGTGTTCGGTAGTAGAGATTTGGTTGACGACAATTTGTTTATCTTTTCACGATAATAATGAAACTCACTTTTTTCTTGTAAGAAATATCCTCTTTCCCTTAGCATGAAAATTTCTATGAATTTCGTTGAAGAGATTTGTCATATTTCTAAACTTCTGAACATTAAACATGCATTACGTCTCGTGAACTTAAGATAATGTCGGTTCAATACTTATTGAGTTACTATTTTATCTGATAACAGCATAGAAAACTCACTAGTCATAATGTTATTCTGAAACTATGTTAATTGTCCTTCATTACCGTTGTTAATAAATAAGTATAACTGCGTCCTTCGGATTTGTTCCACAGTTTGATCATCGTATCGAATTTTCCAGGGACCGGAGATTTAGTGAAATAAACACTCAATTCATAGTCTACGGTCTCATTATATTCTCTTTTTAAACCCATTTCCACCATTAGTTAAAAATACAGTGTTTCCCAAATTAAATTCCCTTCTTTTGTTGAATGGCTGAGCATGGCGCCCGAAGCGACGTCCGTCCCTCGCGCTCTAGCGGAGTCTGTTGCCATGGCTTTGGGCGTCGCTACTGCTTCCTCGCCATGACCGCTCCCTGGATCACGGCAGCTGGCAAATGAAGCAGCGCCGGCTGGAGAATGAACATGAAGGACGACTGTGAACTCGCGGTGCGCTTTACGACGCATAAAATTGTTTGTACTCAGAGTAAAATTTGTTTTCCCGAGCTGAACACTTTAATCAATAGCTCTGCGCTTCGTATACTTTGAAACGTACTCTTCTTCATTGTATTTTTATTGGGGGNTCGTATACTTTGAAACGTACTCTTCTTCATTGTATTTTTATTGGGGGAAACTTTTATTTGTGGACTACATTTAAATCTTAATACTTTACCCATTTATGAATTTACTCAATCCACATATTTCTTGGCTATTGATTTTAAGAATGACATTAACACACTGGATACTGTGAAGTAGAAATTCGTCGAAAAATTAAGATGATGTCCATTTTGCTGGAAGTACGAACAAAAGAATATTTTGAGTGGCTACATCCTAATTACTTACAACACGTATAATTTTTGTTCATTTTTTGATTACTTTATTTTCGTCTAACAAATTGCAAATAATAGTAAGTGATGGTGAAGCTATGTTGATAACTTGATAAATATTAGCTTTGGTGATGTATGGAGTTTCCGAATTGAAGTTTGAAGAGCCTTTCCCCAAAGATTCTTTCCCCTTTAAGAATCTGTTCCGCACGGCGCAGCAACAGGCGTCGCCTCGTCTCCGGGACAGAGACGCGTGGCGGTTAATAGTGGATGAGAAGCAGCGCCAAATAGTCGTTCCAGCGAGGACCCGCCTTGGGCCTCCATTTGTCTGCTCTATATTCGCTCCCCCACGCGACTCATTCCGTCGCATCTTGTTACGCGTCAGAGATTTATTTGCGTACGACGTCGGTTTGACGCTCCTTCAGTCGTGGATTCAACCTTTGGAAAGCTATTCATTATGATATTCCCATATGGAAGGATCTCAGATAGGAACGCGTTGCGCTTGCGTTAAGTGATTAACAAACAAATGAATCGGGGAAAAAAGAATGTTCACGAGGTAAATAGAGCAGTGCGTCTGACATGATTATTCACCACGAAGCTGTACTTATTCAACTCCCTACAAAAGGCGAACTCCTCGCCACCAACTTGTTAGAGTGTTGATTAGTCTAAACACAGGTCGAAGACCAGATACAGAACCCAGGCGTGTTAGATTAAGTTGTTTTTGTTTGTCATTTAATTATACTACGAGTCCGATATATCTTGTTAATAACAATAATTTTAAGATGCTTGAGCATTTGAAACCTATATTTAATGAAATATTTGAAAATTTCGTTCTACAAAAATTATCTCTGGGAATCATCGTACAAACGTTTGAGTGTTACAGTTAACAAATGGTTTCTCTTCCTATTCGGCATTGGTCGTTCAAGGAATTATGCTACGTTTTGGAATATAGTTGCCATTCTCTTGTTATGGGAATTCTATATTATCTCGTGAAGCTTAAAATTTCTTGCAAAGGTGCATTGCGCAGAACAAAATTCTGCAACTGACTTCATACTGCCCAAAGGAGTTATGACCCAAAATTCTGTGCAACTCCCGGAAAATATTTTTCAACTTTAAAACGGAATAATTATATGTAGACAACTTGGAAATTCTTCAGGACGCAGTGGACGGGAAATAAGATGAGCAAAAATATGCTTGACTTATACGTACTTGCTTTTTCCCTTACAACTAAGTCACCACGTACCTCAATTTCAACATATTATCCCAATTCAATACCTCTCCTGCTTTGACAAGCCAGAAATATTTTTATAGTTAAATGCAGATACAATCTGTCCATGTTGTTGATGCAAAAGTATTGTGGGTATTATTATTCCTATTTGTGTTCGATAGAGTGTATGTCGAGTATCTATTAATGCGGTTGCGACTACATTATGAAGCGCAGTATTTCCTGTAGTATTTCACCCTCTTTTCAATTTTGAAAATCTTAGCTGGTGTTACTTCGATCATCGTTTTCGAGTGTCAATTCTTAATTTAACATTTTCATTTAAAGTGGACAAGATGTAAAAATTGACAGAAATATGTACTGACCATTTTTATTACCTGTACTACAGTTTTAATTGAAGCACACCCGAAAAAAGGTTTCATGCACTTTAGCAATAAGTTTCACTCGCTACAAACTTTTATTTAACACGCTTCGTTCGTATGTGTGTTGTCCTTCCTTTTCAAAATTGGTAATCGATACCTCTCCCACTTCTGAGTTTCGGAGCTAAAATGTTACATACATGTGCGGCTTTCAGGAGAACAGATGATTCTCGAATCAGTTTACGAAAATCTTCCCTTAAAGGGGTGAAATGGGGATACATATGTACATACGTTTCAAAATTTGTAATAAATATTTCGTTCACTTCCAAATTTCTGGTCGATCTAAAATTTTACTGATACGTGTTGTATGTATGGCAATAGATGATTTTGGTACCATTATAAGGAAATCTACCCCTAAAGGGGGTAAAATGCGGGTATGTATCTGTGTATATCCCACCACACCTGGAGTAATTTCAACCAAACCTAGTACACAGATGCCTGACTATCAGACAACAAGCACTGTTGGGATAAGACAACCCTGGCACCACGAGAGTGGGATGAGCATAACGTTACATAAAAGAATGAGAATGATAAAGAAGAGAAAACGTAAAAGCTAAAAACTCGCTACCGTTATGCTAAGAGAGCCGTGCACTGGAACTTTATTCGATATCTTGTAGATGCGAACCTGTGCACATGACAAGTTCACAAAAAAGACGACTGGAAACAATGCGTAGGATGCTAGCTCAGGGGCATCCGGTGATGATGTAAACGTTTACCTCGAGGGAACGAACTTAGGAGGGCGCTTAACTCTAAAAAATACGAAGATGAATTCGTATTAAACGAAATGGATTAGTTATAACTTTTTATTACATGTTTTTTGTTCGAATAAGGAAGATAAGTAAAAGTGAATAAATCTTTTGAAATAAATGAATGAATCTTTTGAAACTGCAATCAAATTATCATTAGACTAAAGTAAAATGATAGAATTTAAAAGTATCAACAATACGTATTATATCTGCTCGGAATATTAAAAATAACATGGGCAAACCTAGAAATAAATCTGTGCGAATCCAATTGTGGTCTATAATGTATCCAGTTCAACTATCTTTAGCAGAGTTGGATGAATTAAAAGTGATATGTTATACTGACTTACTGACTAATTCATCAACGCAGAACCTAAATTACTAAAACTAGAAACACAAAATTTGGAAAGTTAGTGCTTATTGCGACATAACAATCCACTAAGAATCAATTTTACGAAATTCTGATTTTAGAAGAATAAAATAGGGTGAAATATGAGGTTCCGAATTTTCACTATTTCCTCTATACATAAGGATTTAATTGAGATTTTTCTATGACTAATCTCGGTTTTTGTATGAAAATATTGTGAATTAAAATATCTAGAAACATATTTTTGGTTTTATCGATGTTTAATATTTTAATGGGTGTGGAAAGCAGAAATAATTCATGTTTCATCGTTTGCACTAACGACTTGATGTGTTATTTTCACCATATCCAATGGTCTAAAACGGTTATCAACTTCATTTTGTGTGTAAATGTTATTCAATTAAATATCAAAAAACTAGTTTATGTAATGAAAAGTATTTTTTGTAGATTAATCTCCGTATATTTTATTATTTTGTTTGAACTATTCATTAGCCAACAATTATACTATTTTTACTTTTTTTTATTACTAAACTTCATATTACACATTTCATATTACTACTTTATATATGTATTCCGTACATCATTCCATACAAGTATTTTTTTCTTTTTCTTTTTTTCATTTTTGTAGGATACGAGTTACGTTTCACGTACTATGATAATTTGTGAACGATTTTTTCACCATTATATAATAAAATTTGTAATATTTATCATAAATTTCGATAACGTTTTAAATTCAATTATTTCTTAAGACTAAGGACTTAAAAAACCATTTCAAAGACGAGAAGACGAGACTTTAGTTAAGTAGAAATATTCTAGACATTTAAAACTCTTTATACATGTGTGTATTTTAGCATGGAGTCGCTGTGAGAAAGAAGATATCTAGTGATATTAATAGAGAAACAATAGTCCTATTTAGAAATCAATCATGTAAAAGAGGTGTGAATAGCTTATTACTCCAAACACACCTCAAGTTTCTCTCGTTGAACCACTATTGTTGGGTAACTTTATTTACTGGATATTCCACTCCCCTGAATCTGACTGAAATTTGCACTCTCTTTTGCAGAGACTAATTGGGTCTTATTGGGTCACGCGGTAAAATATTTTCCTTTTATAGTACTCAAGCAACTTGAGAGGTCCTCAGTCACAAAAATATATTTGTGAAACAATAAAGTTAAAAAAAGCTCCTTTTGTGCCTTCTGGACAGACTCCTTCCCTTTCTCCCTTCCTTCCGGACGTCTTTGGGAAATCTCGTCTTCGTCTTTAGTAGCCTGTGTCGTTGCAGCATCCGGCTCAGGACGTTTCCTCTAGCGCACGGCGCGGCGGCCATCTGCTTTTGTCTGGATGCAGCGTCCGACGTCACGCTCTGTTTGTCTGACGCAGGTGTATTTTATCACAGACGCAAACTGAGACAATGTGAGGGGCCTGATGGAAGTTTCACGACAACTGATAACATCTATAATGATTTGCATAAAATAACTTACATGTATGTATAATTTGTAATTTTATAAAATAATAAAAAGGGTAAATGGAAATTTAGTACAATTTTTATTGCGTGAATAAATTCTCAGAAGACAATCGTGTCTTTTCCTTTGCATTTGTCCCCCGTTATTAATGAGAGTATTTCTAAGTAGTTGGCAATGTTAGACGATTTGAGAAAGAATGTTTAGACATCCTGTAATACTAAAATAGAATATAATAGGCGTAATTTAACATCTAATTTTTAAAAAAATAAGTTCATTACTATCTAGACAGTTTATGTCAACAGTTTTGAATTGTTTGTTTTTCAAAACATAATTTACAATATCCCTGCCGCTGAATACTGCTTAAATATCAAAAAACAATATATCTTTATTTTCCGTTCATTAACATTCTCTTTAACCGTGCGTTCGAACTTTGTGTAGGAACGAAGTTTAATGTTTTTTTTCTTTAGTCATATAGTTTCAGTGCCATTACAAGACTATCACCTGAAGTGTGCTGATTGAAAAGCAAGTTCTATCACGAAAAGAAAGCAAAGTTTTCTACACAATGTATTGATTGTTGATATTATTAATTGATGATATGACACTGATGTGATGATTAGTTACAAGTTTCACTTCTCCCTTCTTTAACACAGGACTATTTACACGAAATTAAGTTTTTTCTTTTATTCTTATGAAGTGTTAATACTAATAAGAATGATGACGATTCGTTGCAACAAACGTGTGGCACATCATGGTGACAATAAATGGAATAAATGGTGTAAAGTGTAAATAGTGCTCAAATAGAGATTAATGATACTCTGAGAACGACGACAGCCTAGCAAAAAATATCTGGAGTGTGTCTCCATTGATTTTCCGATTTATAGACAGAATTTTCACTAAATTATGTTACCTCCCCCCCCCACACACACACACACATACAAAATTACTAATATATAATTATATTAAATTGTAATATCAGTAATAAAATAATATTACTAATAATTGAATTACTATAGAACATGAAATATATAATTCTCTTTATGACTTATAAAGATATTGTTCTTTTAATTATAAGATGTAACTCACAACGAGCGTTAAGGTCAGTAAAAGTACATCAAAAAAAGGATGTTGATTCAATAAATTCGGAAAAAGCAGAAAATCGTCTTATTACCTTCATTGGGTCCCAAATACATGAAATCTGAGTTTGCATCCTCTCAGGAGGTTGCATAACTTTTGGCAGCCAAAAAACGAAATTATTGCACTTTGTTCAGTTTTTGCAGCTACCTCGGAAACAAAGCATCGCACAGAAAAGTATACTCTATCCACAATCAAAGAGCATAAAATAATGCGTCAAATGAATACCTCAAACATTGAATTCGGTTCAGCGGTTTGCCCGCAATGGCCGATGAAATTTTTCTTAGCAGCTTAGAGGAAGCCTATTAAATAGGTTTAGGCATTTTCAAACCTCTCAAACTTCCCAATGAGCACTCCAGTAGAGAAAACTTTGACGAAAAGTTGTAGAGCATTAAATACTAAAATATAAAAAAATCCAGCTGAAAACCTCACCTAGTTCTGCCAAACAGAATTTGAATCCACAGTCCTTTTCTTGTGTATGCAAAGAAGTCTTGTATCATTGTCTGCTCGGAGGTAGAGAGTTCAGGACAATATGGTAGTTCCGTGAAAACAGAACTTCGTCTCACAGGGTTCAACTTCAAGAAGACCTTCAAACGTTTCACGCTGCAGGGCGTTTGCCACCAAGTTGGCAACTCGTTGTGTTTCATGAGAAGATTTACGAAGTGAAGCTTTCAAAGGCTATTGTAGCAAGTGGTGACACCGCCTGATTCCTCGCTTAACTTTAATAGTTCCTTTGATTATATTTATCCACGCAACTCAATTTAAAATCTCTTAAAATATTTTATATTATTTCACCATTAAAAAAGTGTTATCTGAATAAGTAAGAATATTCTATCAAATTCTCTACTTTTATTGGCCTATTCATGGCTTCCACCGCAACAATAAACTTGTTCGAAAACCAATGGCAATGAAGTCATAGAAGGAGAATGGGAAAGATGAAATAGATTTATTCGAAATATTACACAATTTTCGTTAATATAAGGACAATAAATGTTCAACTTTTCGCACACAGCGATGCTCGTATTTTGGGCTGTAATATGTTAGATTTATTCAGAGATCATTTCAATACATTTTCACACAATGCGGGGAATTCTAAAGATAGTGTTCACCAATATCTAAAGAATATTTCTGATTTTTAATTGATTCTCAAACAAATAGCTTAAAGTACATGTAAATTAATACATGGCAATTATACTGAATCGTTAGGAAGTATATTTTTGTTTTAAAAAATTATGTGACCTATTTTAGCTTTCATGCGTTGTTGGAAAAGATAACTAATGTTGACCAATAAAATTTACTCTCTTCCGAAAGAAACTTCTAAAAAGTACAGCAACCACTCACAATTGTCATTGTCCTACACG
This sequence comes from Laupala kohalensis, assembly GCA_002313205.1. NCBI lineage: Eukaryota > Metazoa > Arthropoda > Insecta > Orthoptera > Trigonidiidae > Laupala > Laupala kohalensis. Next base: position 391,836 of record NNCF01128286.1, read on the forward strand.
AACTTACAATCACACAACTTTACTTGTACTACATTTTCACATAGCGGAAAAGTAACTGCGCCAACCATCCATTCGCTGAAGAGTATCCAAAGTTAGTTCTTTGTGCTACCATGCGTTAAAGACGCGCAATGAAACACTAGTGAAGCTCACTAGAACTAGCTTAAAAGGAGTAACTCTTCAAGACTGGACTAGTAAGCGCATTAAGGTGTTTTAATTTGTTTATAATGCTGCTTTATTGTAATAAACTTTTCATTTTACGATATAAGATCGTACTTGAAACTCGTTATGTCATACGAAAATCGTTTCGACACCGGATGCTCTCCATAGAAGGAGCGTACCTAAAAGAACGTTGTCAGTGTTGTGCGAATGCATAGCACCCAAGGATACTGTAATACTATAATAGCTTCAATGAGTGGGACACATGGTGCATTTTGTCCAGTGTGAGGGAATGGACAAGGTTTTTGAGATAGAAGAAGAGATGTATAAGGTTTTGAAAAAAAAAAGGAATTGATGCCCACAGGTGAAAGACCCCCCAAGGGTGATTTATTATTTATTTATTTATATAATTTTTGGTTTTAAAGTCATGTCCCCATCATATTACATGACTATATCAAAAATATACATATTGAATTTCTATGAATTTTCTATTCTAGCCTACTTTCATCCCAGTTTTAATTTCCCAAATGTCTTGAATATTTTAAATTTCTCTTCCGTCGCTATTAATTTGTAATATTCTGTTGTTCCAATCACATCTTGTATTTTTAGTTTTGCTATAAATTTTGCCCGTTCTTCACTGTACAATTTGCACACTATTCACTACACAATGTACTCCATGGTTTCTCGGTCTCTGCTATAATTACATTTGTCTTTACCACTTATTTTGAACCTATAAAAATAGCTGTTCTTATTTCCGAGTCCAGACGTGATTTCTGCCATATGACATAATGGTAGAAACCATTTCCTATTCTTCTCTACAAAATGAACATCCGCTAGAAATTTGTAGAGATCCCTCCCTTTTGAGGATTTATCCCATCGTACCGGGCAAGCCTCTAAGAACAAATCCGTACTCGTACGTTTCCATTGCTTGTCAATCCTTCAGCACCGTCTTCACATCAAGTACAAGTCGTCCCTCGCGTCGCATTGTAGTTCGTAATGCCCAGGTCAATCGGCATTGCACCCAAAACATATTTAGTCGTCTGTCGAAATTGTAGAGTATGGTCCCAATGATGCGTGAGGTACCACGAAAGTGACCGTAACAGGTGAAAAGGCATCTCTGCTTCACTGCCATCACATTTCCAAGAAGATAGTAATGGCCATAAAGATAACTGTCGATTTAAGTTGGCAAGTCAGGTAGAGGCAACGTTGTAACGAGAGTGGTAAGTGGTCTTCATGACGTTTGTGTTTGCGATAACAACTTGACGAAGGCGTTAACCTTTTATAAATGCGCTCGCAGTTTTCTGATCTCTAAAATCTGCCATCTTTATACGCCGCAGATTTTATTCCGCATTCGCTGCTTTCACGACGCATTTGTCTTGTGAAGAGAGAAGATTCAAGATCCGTCAAAAAATCTTTTCATTTCTCCATAAAATGATCTACTGTTCTAACTAGCAGGGTATATTCTAAATATTATGGAAGTAGAAAAATTGTGACGCAATCCAGCGAGGTCACATAGTGCCAAAAAAATTGAAATTCTCATCATTCAAATATTTTATATTAATTTGGAACATTTAACAAGATGTTAAATAAACTTAACGATTTTTCTAAATGTATTTAATTTTTTTTTACTTACACTTCCTGTCATTTAAAAAATCTAATCACATTTTAGTGCAAAAATATAAATCTCTTCTGGTTTTTGTACCTCGATCGTTTATTCAATAAACAAACGAAATCTAAAGACAAAGGACGAAGATTGAACTGACGAGGTGCTTTAATTCTAAGTTAGAAAAAAAGAAATTACGTTAAATTCTCCAGTTAATTTCGTGAATAAATTTAAGAAAATAATTTTTGGTGGGATTCACTGCACACCTACGCCCATAACAGGTTGAAAGTTTACTAAAGGAAACCACAATAGGAATAAAATTTAAAACAGAGTATGCAGTGCAAAAATGAAAATATCTTGTTCAATGGTACTTATGATTCGTAATATTACATTGATTTGTTTATAACTAAATGTATTACGAATTTTTGTCCTTAGAATCGTGCACCACATCTTTTAAAAAGAGACATGTAGGTGCAATGATTAGAACTCTTACGCTTATATCCACATTCGTTCGCCTTTCTGTTTATCAAAAACTGAAACGGTCATTCACGTAAAAATCGTACACTCACAAAATGAACCTTCATACTTATATACTGAAATGTTCCTACCTTTTTTCATGGTTTATTCATAACCTATATTTTTTTCATCCTACGTTCGATAAACTGATTATGTAGCACGCTACTGCCCTATCCTTTCTGCCTGCGTGACAGTACTTTTTAATTATACTAGAGTGTTTTTGCATAACGAACACGCTTTCTAGCGTATCGTTGTGTTGATGACACTAGCCGCGTAACGCACATGGAAAGAACTAGTGTAATCGATGCATTTTGCACAGCGTACCTTTGAATCAAATCATACTAAAAGTTGTAAATTCAACAAATTACTTCTATGCAAGCGTACACAAGTAAATTGTACTGTGAGTACAGTAACACATGCTCACACAGCACACACAACCAAGAAATCTCTTGAATACCCTCTCAGATATCAACATAACCTCAAATCCAACCCAAAATCCGCCATGAAATCTCACTAGCGTACCACTAACACCACACGCAAACAGAAGAGCTGTAACGTACTACGCTAGGAGTGTTAGTGTACCTCTAACTACCGAGCATGCGTAGAAGTAACTAGCATGTTGATAGCACATAGTCAGCGATAACATAGCTTATGAATAAAACAAACTAATCGAATCCTACGATTAAAAGTCCTTTAGGTTAATTGAATTTCAGAGAAACAAATACTCATAAATTTCGTGGGATGAGTCTTGACCATTTAGCGTCATTGAGACATTTGGGAATAGGTAAACGACGTTGCGCGGAAAAAGCGGCTAGAATGAACAATGAGGATTTTCTCCCCGCTCCCACAAACTTAGTATGAGGCATATATATTCAATTAGTCCGTTTCAGAATTCTACGAAGTTCAGATTGATTGCGAGCTGTAATGAAGAGGGGAGGTTTCCCCGTACAAAGCGCTCGCCAATAGTTCGACAGAGACTGACTTCACCGTCTCCTCGGTTACTAACGAAAAAAATAAATAAAATTTTNTAACAGTTGACTATTCACGTTCTACAACCGCGTACTGAGAGTTCCTCAGAACTTGTAGAACCTTCCACAAGGTCAACACCAACAATTAATTACTCCGAGTTGTAGTGGTGTTTTCGCTCAAGTCACCCTCATCTTCTCGTTTCTTCAGACTTGCTGACATCTTACGATAAGACCAAATATTCCTCGTAGCAATTATTTATAGCAACTCAAGTCTGTCACTTCGCTTCCTCGAATAATTTAATGTTGGATCAAACACTAAAGAGGTAATCGATGGGTTTATTATGAAGTTTTTACTTGATTAATCTGAGAGAGAATAGTTTCTTTCTAAATTTCACATTCAATTTCTTTAAATTAGTTTTTATCTTGGGGAAAGTTACCTGAATTATCCTTTTTTTCGTAATTTGAAATATCGTTAATTAATTGTTTCTGTAATTTTATAAAAATAATGATAATGTTCTTCGGGTAGGAATGTGTAACATCCTCGGTCCTTGAGTCAGTGATCATTGATTGATACAATCGAAATTATCGATAGAAATTAGGGCTTATTTATTACTAGAATGAAGTTTCAAAAATGTAGGACTAACCGGTCTGCAACTATTCACACTAGGAGGAAACCCTATTTTATGTAGTATGGGTATTTTTTTTTTACTTACTGTTAGACCTTTTCTGGATCTTTATCAAAGCTAATGGAAAAACAAGTTTCCAGATTTCATCACAGAAAAACAATAAACAAAAAATTAAATAAATACCAAATAACCCATGACGTCCATATTTTCTCATTTCACTTTCTCACATACGTATTGTAATTGTGAAAATGTTTGATCGCAAGATTTAGACGGATATATCAGGTTTGGTTGTTCCTACTACCAAAGAATTATAATTCCGTATTCAAACTACTATAATAGTCTACTTCGTATTTGCAGTAGTATGTGATTCTTACCCATGCTCAAACCACAGAGTTTATATCACTTTTATCTAATGGATAATTCAATGAAAATCAAAGTCCATTTTGGAAAACCTTTAAAAAACTAAGAGGAATGGATAGCGGTGTTGTGCTGACGCGAACTTGAAATTTTCCGAGGTTGTTTATTTCGTATTGTAGAGACCCCCTGAAGTACCAATTTAAAGATTCGGATTTTAAAGGGTAAAATTGGGGTAAAATATGACTTTGAAAATATGAGTTTTGAAAATTTGAATTGAGATGATTTTTGTGTAAACAAGCTATATTAGATACACTAACACATAAGGGTTTAACTACAATATAACAATAAAACTCCCTTTTGAAGCCGGGGTGGTACACTACTATAATCTCATGCAATGAAAAGTTTAGAATGTAAAAAGAACGATTCAAAACTCGTCTGTTGACTTCATATCATTTGTTTTTTTACCTGTGCTCTCTTGTGTCATTAAACACTTCCCGAAGGATAACGTGACAAGTATATCCGGCAAAAGTTCATTCCCGCATGTCACATTGTGCCTGATACGACCCTCCCATCGCAATTCCTCGTCCTCAATCTCCCTTGAGAACGAGTGCCTTCTTCTGACCTTCGTCACCACACGGTCGCTCGCTGCAGAGACGACTGCGAAGGCTCCTCTGACGGGGACTGATCCAGATTGAAATCGAACGAGCTGCCATTGTCCCTGTGGGCGACGCGACCGGCACTCGCTCGATGAGACGATGTTCTCGTGTGTGTGTGCATGAGAAGGGACGAGGAACGAAAGAAGGAAAAAGGAGGCGATGAAGGTGGGAAAAGACGAAGAGAGCGATAATTACGGGACAGAAACGGTAAGGAAACGTGAGGACCAAGAATCAGAGGTCGATTTCAGAGGAAAGGAGATGGAGAGTAGACATCTTAAAGAACATTGGATATCTTGATAGAGGAATTATTTTCATTTAATTTCTTCAGTTTCGATAACACATCGAAGAATCATAATTTTTGACTTTATCTATATGCCTGTTGATTTAACAAACATTGGATTACTCACTTTATGTAAAATTACTACGCTTCAAATGTAGGCAGTGATTCAGGCTAGGAATTGACTTAATGAAATATTTTATTAATAACGTTGTAAAAATAGTGTTGAATTTTATGTAGCGCCCATTTTATGTGCAAGGTTTTATTATGTATCTAAGAAATACCAATAGTAAAAGTAATAAAAGTTTTATTACTGCAGTTGAGCAATAAACTTAGTTTTATGACAGTTTAACTCATACCAAAATGAAAATAAGTGACTAGAAAATAAATTTGCAATTTATTTATTTCTTACGTATGAGAGAACTGTATGGAGCTAAGAGACTAGACCATACTCAAAGGAGGACTATGATTTTTAATACAAATGCAAATCGCTATCATGTTTACTTGGACAGATCCTTCATGGACAGATGGAGAGATTATTCATAAAATTTAATTTATTTGAGGCACATGCTTTATCTAAAGTCCAATGTATGTATATGGGCGGAAATTCAGAGAAAATAATTCGCAGCAATTAAAATGTTTTCGTAATTAAATCTCAAATTTCATTATTATTTACATTTATTTTAATTATTGTAGCACAACGTTGACTCATTGACGATATTGGAAGTTAATAACCTTCCGAAAATTAGTTCCAAATAACTTTGATGATGAAACTTTCGTTAATTAAAAATTGTATTATATATAGGGATTCTCCGAACTAAGAAAACGATTCCTGAGTTTCGAATTCCGTGAAGCACTCCAAGATGTGTGGCTGTGTTCCCAAGGAGGTATCGGGGTTTGCGAAAGTGATCCCACAGCAAACAGAAGAAGACTTACTCAAGCGACCTTCTCGCAAGCAAAGCGCTCTCGGAGCTCAGCCTGCAAACCTTAAGGATCGCCTTTCTTGTCTCCGTCTCTCTTTCCCACTCACACACTTCCTCTAGTTTTATTTATTTACAACAGAAGTGGTTAAGACCTTGCATGACGCTTGACGAAAGAAAGATCCACTTCCGAGGCTCAGAAAGTTACGTTCCAGTATTTACCTAAAGAATCGAGGGAATATTATGGTATACAAAAGTATTAGAAAATTGCAATTGCGTGAATCATTTTTGTCATTTGTGGCTATTATTTTGTTATATTTAGACTAATGATATGGACAGTATTGTTAAAATACTATGAAGCGTATTTTTACGTGATACAAACGTAATTATGAAAGACAAAATTTACGTAATTTTAATCTGAGCAAGAGTGGGTCATCTCCAATCTATTTTAAATTTCTCCTTTGTTCAATTGTTTCCGTATTATAAAATTGTTATGTGGTTGGAATTTGTCGTATAATTATTAATAAGATAAGTAAAGAATGAGAAATATAGACGACTTGATGGTGTACAAAACCTGTTATCACTTTATGAAGAAAACTTTTTAGTTTCAAAGAAGATACGAAATATTACATTGCTGCGATATTATGTACACATAAATAGCTTCAACATCAAGAACTAACCACGTAACCCCATGACATGTCCTTCACGTTTCATTCAGTTCGGAAGGTCAGAGCTCTCAGATTTGTGAACCTCAGGTTCTTAAGGGTGTGGAGTCAGTATCACAATAAGTTCACCATATTGCACTCATTGTAAAGCGGATGAGTAGACCGTGCGTTGATCTGAACGTTGATGCGTAGATCAACGGCAAACAATACTTTCGGCTTGAACTCCCAATATCAAGTAAGTTGAGCATCTAATTTCGTAGGATCCGATGTAAACTAACCACAAACTTTTATATCATCCTCTCCAAAAGAATGGGGGAACTGGTAAAGCCTATACCAATAGAGGTGTGTTCAATAAATTGAAAGAAATCTTTTAGAACAATACATCATTTATGACATGTTTAAAAATCTCTGCTTTTTAAACATCTAACCCTAAAAATATGTTTCCAGCTCCATCCGATACAGATACTGCAAACTCCTTCCACGACGTAAAAAAGTTAATAATTACATAAAATGCAATGAAATCATTTCTATACAATGGCACAGACTTGCTGTATTTTTGCAATCGATTGCTTCCATCCGTACACACACATTCATAATTTTGAAACAAAAAAATTCTCCCTTCTAGTCATTTTGGAAATTTTTTTATAAAAAATATTTTACAAAATTGGACTTTTTACATTGGAAACAGCTTACCGACTATTGAGAAATGGACTAATTTTGGTAACACCCACCCACACACACACACACA
>NNCF01128286.1:401431-479764 GCA_002313205.1 Laupala kohalensis
GGAATTTGGGAAAAATTTGGGACTAAACATTGTTTTACAAAGTTGTCATCCGAAACATCTCATCGATTATTTAGATATGGACTGATATTCAGTTTCGGTAACAAATCCATTTCATTTAAATAAATCAAAAACTCATCCACATGGGCTTAAATGTTCGACCAATAGTTATCTACAACCGATTTGTGGTTTTTGTAATCAATTCACGTCCAAATTGGCGCGTCAAACTTTTCATTTTTTTATGTTAAAAATATTCATTCCGTTCGGGTATTTCGGAAAATTTCTGATTCAAAAAAAAGATTTACAAAGTCGGCCATTTTTGATACATCTCGTACGCTATTATAAAATGGAGTATTATTAGATTTCGAAAACATATTCCGTTTACTGATATAAATAAAAAATTCTCCCATAAGGGCCTTAATGCTGAACCAAAAGATATCTGTACGTAAAGCAATTTGAGTTTCTTTGTAATCGAATCATTACGTTCAAATTGATATGTCAAACTTTTCAAATGTTACTAAAATAAAAAAATTACAAATTTTTTGAAACTTTCCACGTCAAGATATTGTTTTATAAATTCGTCCTTTATGCTTTTGAAACTTCTCCTTGATGCCTCGAATTTTATCGCAATTTATCTGGTCAAGATTTGCAATGTTGGGAAAATTTGTAACTCATGTGTTTATAATTGGAAAGCAATAATTTCAAACATTTCTTTTTAATCGTTCCATATCATGGTAATAGAAAGTTTTATTTCTATTAGAAAATGTGTTTCAATGACATGCATTTCTTTAATCTCGGAGACGTCTTTCCTTCATAAGCACTCATTTCAGCACTGATAGACGACGCAACACCAATCTTACCTGTATTGTGTGACGAAAGGATGCCCCACCCACGTCCGATCGCTGCGCCTTGGTTGTATGCAATGTCGTAGAGAATAGAGATGTGAGACCATAACATCGATATGCGACTCCTCGGGAATCCTATTACAGCGGCCAGGATAGTCCTTGCACTACCTCATTCCTGGTTCTAGTATTCTAACCCACACGCTTCAATGCATCTAATAGAGAAAAAAAACATACTATTCGGTCTTTGCACCAGGTCAGGTATAAAGAAGTTACAATGCTGCTTTCGATGTAAACCGAACTATGTACCTTGAGGTACCTTTATTCACCTAGTTTTTTCCGATGGGAATTCTTGAGAGAGAATGCTTTGAGAGATGCTTTTTACTTGGAAAGACGTAGTTTTCGTCGAATAAATTCTTAGTAATTTCTGGGGAATTTTTTTCATTCTCACTACCATTGAACACACAACGCGCATTGTTATATCAAGAATATATTTTTAATCGCTTCAAGTTATTCGATGAAGCTAATTAATTTGAAGTTTTATTTGCTGAACTTTAAATGCTTTGTCTGTTTTTACTTTCATTTACGGACAGTTTTCTACGACATACATTAGGTATTTTTTTTTCGGAGCAGTCTTCTGAAATCATATAATATTAAGACATTATCAAAAGTAGAGTCAGGTAGGGTAATTGTAAGCAAGTGGTAAATGTAAACAATGGATCTCAGCACTGCTATGGAAGTCAAAGAAACTAAAAGATGATTAAGGCCCAATTTCACCAAATGTAGAATAATCGCGATTTCCTTAAACGTGATTAGGTAAATGGAATCGCGATTACATTTTATGCGTTTCACCAAGCAAAACTAATCGTCGATTAAGTTGCTCAATGTTTCTGAAGAATCTCTGGGTTGGTAGTAGTTTTACAGTGCATTATGGGTAATTTGAAGACAAATGACGGGAGGAAAACGCATCATGTTGCTCACTACCGCCACCTAAGGACACCATAGGCAGCAGCGGGCCTCCCTCGTGCCACTGAACATAACCTATAAACCGAGCTACGAGCAAACAAACAAAATGGACGCCATATTTCTCGCAGTTCTGAAGAAAATCGCGATTTGCGCTGGTAATCGAAGGGTCCCCGAACGTTTAAGCGTTAATCGCGATTTTCTCGTAAATCGAAGATGGTGGAACGCGCATTTTGATAATCACGATTTACTGCACAGAAAATCTCGTTTAAGACATTAAACGAACTTGGTGAAATTGGGCCTAAAACTAGATGATGACTCTGGATGGAATATAATAATTCCGCGCATTTGAACCAAGCCGCGCAATGCCACTAAGGCTTGATGCTGACATTGCTGATCTCACGCCCCTAGGGCGGAGGCGGCCAGCGGAAATGGCGAATCGCCTTTCCGCTGCCCAAGATGTTTCTGACTGCAGTCGAAACCATAGTTGGGGCAGCGAAATAAATGAAAGTTTTCCACTGCTGTCGAAGTGGGACCGTAACATTACCCCCCTGTTCGACGAGCAAGCGCCCCGCATGCTGTAAGGGCAGATGTCTGGTTGTTAATGAAAAGGGTTAATGAAAAGGGTTAATGAAAAGGGCAGATGTCTGGTTGTTGAGTGAGCAAAGGGTTAACGAAGAACGATACACATATATCAAATATATCATGCGAGTAGTTCATTGTTCATTGGCACGCCAGGGTGTAGATTCCAGACATCGAAGACGTCGAGGAGGACGGCCCACGTGTTGGCTTCATGGCGGGGCCAGCCAAACGTCAGCCGAGGCATCCTTCCATCCTTCCTGATAGGGAGCAACAACGCGTGGGCGTAGGTCGACCGTAGTGGGGCAGGAGGCACGTCCCGAAGTTGGCGGAACAGGTCGAAGAAGCGGTGTGCTGGTGTGGCTGTGGATCTAGTTCTGACTCTACCACAATCCTAGTAACAACTAAATTCATGTATCGACCATTAATGGTTGAAATTCATCAATTGAAAACTGTTGAGACATCCACACTTTAAAATACAAGGATGAAAAATGTTTACATTGTAATAAACCATCGTATTGAAAAGAAAAAACAGGAACAAGAAAGTTCCAATACAAAAAAATATTAAGCCCATGATTGAGTGATTGACCTGCTATTTTACGTCCGTATCGCATAAGGATAATCTATGTTCTTGAAACGATTGAAAGAATCATTCTACAGCGAAAAAAATCCCGTTCACCATTGCCACTGCTATACAGCAAGGGAATGGCGAAGTAAGTGGTTGGCATCACAACAGCAGACGGCAAGTAAGGCAAGCATATACATTCGACGTCATCCTGACTATCACTCGTTGATCATTATCTTCTGAATCACGGGCATCGGACAGTTCTGGTTGTTGTATTACGAGCATATAAAAGAATTGAAGCAATCTGATCGAATAGTTATTTCTCGGCAACTCCATGTTGTAATCAATGCTTTTATTGAGTGGTGTCTAAGGTATCTAAGAGCGATGGGTAGAAAGAAAAAAAAACAATTTTCCCGAACTATACTACAATTACTAACACTTCGTTCCGTGGCACTCCCCCTCGTTGATCCTAAGGTTCATTTCCGTAGATTTGCCGGATTTTGACGAGAGTGGGCGAAGTATTCCCGGCGAACACTAAGTGTTCTTAAGTACACCCACTGCTCTCGATAAGGTCGAGAAACCGTTGCAGTGAGTCGGCACTCACCGCGGTCATAAGCGAAAGAGATTACGGCGGATGGAATGCAGCGAAACGAACTGAATTTTTATTGAATCAAGTGCACAAGCAGTATACATGCTCGGAGTAGTGGCTCATGACGATACATTATTATAAATAAATTAAAAATCTGAATCGATATGATACTGGCATTCTCAGATTAGGCTTCTCGATGATACATTATTAAGAAAAGTTGGAAGCGTAAGGCTTCCTTCATTAGTGCTAAAGTCATAGGAAATCATTTAAAATTATAAGAAATCTTGAAACAAAAATCATAAAAAGTTATTAAAAATTATAGGAAATCATCAAGTCATAGGAAATTATGAAGTTGATCCCGAGGGGAGATTTTATAGTATCTGTTTACAATAACAAAGTAAACGGAGATGTAGAGTCCTCAGTCACGATACATAATGCTCAAGTGCGGTAAACGATTTTGGTTCAGGGGTATGTGAAATAAAAGAAAAAGGAGAATGTGTAAGCGGTGGCACCATCACTGGGAAAGCTACTCCCAGTGTGAGGACAGTTATTAGCGGGAACAATACCTACATTTTCTAAGGGTAACCCAAATTACTACTCGAACGGCAATATGGACGACGAAGGCCGCTACGGGTGTACAGACCGCAGGTTTACCTACATAATCCACACTAAACCCGAGCACAAGCGCGCACTGCAGTGTAAACAATAATAAGAAAAAGAGGATCGATCGTCCCTATGGATCCTAAGTGCAACAACAAAAACTAATTAGCCTACTGAGAGTCTCACACAGCTCGAGTCGACGACATAAAAAAAATTAAAACCCACACTGCGACTATGCTAAGTGATTAAGACAAAATTTCGACGCTTATGACCTGGGACTCACGGATTAGGTCGATAAGAGTGTAGAGGTACCTATCATATTCCGAAAGCGACCAGATTCTATAAAACTTTATTCTAACAACTTTATTCATTAATGGGCCCTATTTCGAAATGTCGGCTACGGGGTTTCTAGGTCCTCTAGAGGTCACTCGCCTCTATTATACAACATATAAAAATCAAATCATATCTTCTTATAACATCAACTATATCTTATTCCAAAACACAAAGGACGCGGGTGGCTAATTCCGCTCCTATTCATCTATATCTTATTCCAAAACACAAAGGACGCGGGTGGCTAATTCCGCTCCTATTCATCTATATCTTATTCCAAAACACAAAGGACGCGGGTGGCTAATTCCGCTCCTATTCATCTATATCTTATTCCAAAACACAAAGGACGCGGGTGGCTAATTCCGCTCCTAAAACAGTCAATGATGCGGGTTGGCTAGGCCCGATCCTAAAACACAATCAAAATACTATAAACAGATTCTCGGGGCTCTTCTCTTTTCTGTGATGCTACGGAATACAACTATTAGCGATGTAAAAACTGTCCCCAATGATGCCACATTCCAATAGAAAAAGGGGAAGAACTATAAATTGGGTGATAGTGGGAAGAACTTGAGCATGTCATTGAGTATTAATATCCCCTCAGAGTTCACTTAACATTTAGCAATATTTCATTTGTAATAATTTGTAATCATCCAAAACAATGCAAAACCATTACCGATCAGTAAATAATTTTCAAAATTATGCAAGATGGTGTATCCATATAGAATGAATTACTAGAATTTTGGATTATGTAATAAATAAAGCATATCGCCACTATATCGTTCTGTCTCATTTTTATTTTCAAGTTGAAACAAAGAAAAGAGTTTTCAGTAATTTGTTGGGGTCACAAACAAGTTTTAGTGTGGTTGAATACAAAGAACTATAAATTTTCACATTCACTGTCTTATGTTTGAATTAAGATCATTTCCCACCGGTCAGTCAATTAACGAATAAATGTAAACAATGAAAATAACTCGTGATATCAACATATTCAGCAAACCAAATTTATGAAATCAAACGATGTTAAATTTCAACTAATTACCTCGTATCAGTGAGGACTACGAGAATTCGTACTTGTAATTATCAACGTACACTAAATTATTTTATACTATTAAAAATGACGAAATAAAGTAATGTGATTTCAATTAACAGGATTAAATAAAATTGTATAATCTCATTCGAATCATGTTCTTCAACTTCCAAAATTATGATAAAGATATTTTGCTTCCAAATGTTTCTACCACTTAAAAATCATAGTCACGAGGTCTGCTTTCCACAAATTAAATAGTGTGCAATATCAATAATTACTAAACACTCAAATGGTTATAATTTCAGAATAATGAAATGGCAAATGTGATTGAGAAAGGCATTAATCAAAATATTTTTATTAATTCGGTCATTTTCAACAAAGAACTACTCCACACTAACAAAAATTAAGGTACGACACTTTGAAAATCTCTAAGACACAAAACATAAGTAACTAGGTGATAATTTGGCTTCACATCTGTTCAGAAGGTCGTACGCACTCGCAAGGCAAGCATCAACATGAAAGACGGGCGGCGGCCGCGGGGAACAGAGGGGGTCTCCCGCTGACCGACGCGCCGCCGCACGTTCTCAGCTGTTCGGCGGAGGGGGAAGGGATACTCGCACGCTCGCAACACGTACTTCAACCTTGACTTACAACCTCCCACCGCTCGCACAACTACGCGAACCTATCTCACGTCGTACGATTCCTCGTCCTTCGAGGACGGATAAAAGTAAAAAACACTCGAAACGTTTATGTCCAGATAAACCTAAAAATATTTTCAACTGGCCAATATTCATGAAGCTTCCCTGAGGCAACGGAAGAATATACTAACACCAACACACGAAAAGTAGAAAAAAATCATCAGACATTCCCGATATTTCTTCTTTCGTTGTTCCTGTCTCTACACTTCATCACGAAACCCCGAGTACACTCACACTTCATGTTTTGCTAACTGCAACGCTGTGACGGTGCACGATCTTCTCTCCCGAATCACTTCGTCCACACATTTTTCAAGTAACCACTCGAGCATCACTGATAACTTGTTGCACTTACTTTACCACAAGACAATACATTATATATTAAGAATGATTTCCTAGACCAACACTAGTAATTAGACAATAATAATAAAAATAACAAGAAACGACACTTCCTTATTTATTTCAACAGTGTTTTTTTTTTGCACCTACCCAGATTGTTACTCGTTATCCTCTTACTATGCATTCAGAGTTTCATGATACTGTATTTTTCGTTGACCTGCGTATATGTACTATTTGGTCAGCCTCGTTACGTCGACGTGCGCTAATACGGTAGTTTACAGGCGAAGTCTGTTCCACTATTCAAAAAGGCCCCTTGCATTTCATATTCAACTTCTTATAATTACCTGGAAAAATATTTGAGACTTCAACACACTTGGTCGCCTAGCCCAAAAATTTCGAATCTGTGGGTGGAATCATACCGATTCTTTACCCGCAGTCCCGCTGCTTGTATCCCTGGCATCTCGAGTTTATTTATTCACCCGTATTTTATCCCGTACTTCTTGCGCAATTTTATTCTGGATCGGCTGTGGAAATGTATCTGTTTGTAAAACTGGTTCTTGAGCGAACACTAGAGAAAAATGGCGTCTGCCGCGTGGCTTCTTGACGCGACGTATTATAAGTGAATATAACAAAAGGAAGGAACTCATCCCAAATTCTGGAAAATAAATTCATCACAACATAGTTCACTTCAAAGTTCCGTCCCCCTAGATCTACTTCTATTCTTATTTCGTCTTTCGGTACAAGTAAAGTGTTTTTCAATAGAGTTTAGTGTCCGCTGAGACCGTCGCATTTTTGTTATATCAATTAATTCATGGGCCATTATTTTTATTTTTTTCTTCTTGTATCTATTATCACGAGTACCTTTCTATTATTTACTTTGCTATATACTTTTAATGTGTCGCCGGTATCTGTCGCCGGAGTTGTCCCGACGGGCAATCTACGTTTTTTTGCACGATTTCAATTTTTTCGGGCAAACTTGCGCGTAGTATCCGTTTGGTGACATAAATAGCAACGCGTGCGTCCGTTTCTATTACGATCAGGAACATGCGACACTCTGGAATTGCGCGGAAGATTTTGTCCGCTTACGCCCGGGCGCGGTCCATTGTGACCAGCCGTTTTAAGATCGGCCCACTGCACTCGCGCCTCGTCGTCTCGCCAGCGCCTTCGCGGACGCATGCGTTGACACGCTTCGTCAACGGTGACAGAAGGTCGCTCGCCCTCTCGCAACTTATCTATCTGGTTCGTCATGTACTCGATCTCCCTTTCAGCGTCTTCCATTGTAACGTCAGGTGTTTGCGTATTCATGTATACCTTCCCTAATACATTACGTACAAATTGTTCTACCTCCACTCAATTAGTCATTTGAGGATCTACTCTTTGGCAAATTCGTAATATATCAAATGTGAAAGCCTGCATACTCTTCCCCGCTTCCTGCGTACGGCGGATTAACTCAACTTCTGTTAATCTTTCCGTACGTGCCATTCTGAACGTGATTTGAAAACCTTTAGCGACGTCTTCCCATTCGATTTTACTCCCGTAAAACATTGCTTTATATATTTCGTACCACTTTAACGCCGTTCCGCTCAAAAAATTCGGAAATAACAAGACTTTAGTGGAGTTATCCCAACGATTCACGGCGGCTATATTTTGATAATAAATAACATATTCTTCTGGATCTGAATCTCCCGAAAACAAAGGTTGTTTTTGAGTGATACGTTGTCCTGCCTTAATCGCACGCTCACCGTTGGCCATCCTTACCACATTTTCCTGACTTATTGTCAAAACAGACCCCTCACTACCCCTCAAGTCGCCTCGTACACATGAGGAATTCGACGGTGCTTCTGCCATGATCTCCGCGACGTCTGCCGTGGACTCCCACGCACTCGTGAAGATGCCGTCTGCGGACTGCAGAAAATACTCGCGCTGTTCTGGCGACGCAATATACCCGTACACAACAGCTCACCGCACACCAGATCAACCCTCAACTACAAGGTGTACATGCAAAAATACTCATTAGTTACATCACATTAAAGATCCTTTATCTTCTCACACCCAGATAGTTTTATCACATGCTGTTCAAGACTAGGATAGCCTCGAACAGGATCTGATATCCGGCGCAACTCCACCAAATATTGCATGCCCAGTTCTCTCTCTGTTTATAAAACTCACAATTACAAATTCTACCCTACTCGCTTGGTCTAGTGGGTGCAATTCCCACCATTGCAAAAGTGGGGATCGTAATGGGATATGAGATAAATCAGGATCTAAATATAATATCAATAACACAGATCATACAACAAAAGTAAACATAAATTTAATATAAGAAATGCTGGAATCTGGAATCCAGCTAACTACAGAAAGCATTTCTATCTACTGCATTCCACACTAACAGACTCTACAGTTGAGCTCAACACTACAGGAAGTAAAGATTACTCACTAATACAGATACTACTGTTACATAAATATATTACTCTACTTTCAGGGCCTGAAAGGCAATTACACAATCCGCGCTGAAGGCACGTCTTGCGGAGTGTCGAGCGGTGTCGAGGCAGGCCAGGCAGGCCGACACTGTCCGTTCCTTCGATCCCCCCCCCCCNTTGTCCCCTGGAGGGGGGTACCAATCCCATCAATTTTTGTTATGATGTCATGTTTATGACGACACTTTTATGGTTGTTTATTGGTTGATCAAAAGCTCATGCCACTAGGGCTTGATGCTGACATTACTGATCTCACGCCCCTAGGGCGGAACCGGCCAGCGGAAATGGCGAATCGCCTTTCCGCTGCCCAAGATGTTTCTGACTGCAGTCGAAACCATAGTTCGGGCAGCGAAATAAATGAAAGTTTTCCACTGCTGTCTAAGTGGGACCAAAACATATTAAGATCAAAGAAAATCATTGGAATTATCTTCTAGGAATTTTTTAGGTCCCACAATGACATGTTTACGTTTTTGTAGGGTCGGAGCAATTGTAAAAAGAGTCATTTGATATTATTTTCGCTTGGTTTTGTCGAACAATCGATGAACATGTTTCTGAATTAACTTGCGTTTAATCGTATTGAGTAAGTTTTAATAATACTGTATTTATTTTTTCGGTGTATAGATGGGGTTTTCTTATGAGTTTCTATACCTATCTATATACTTAAAGTGACAGATCTCTGAAGAAACAAGAGGGTATTGACAAAAAGGACAAGAGCTGACACAAACCAAGTAATAAGAATGAAGCGAAGGGAGAACGAAGCACAAGAAATTGAAAATACAGAATTATTCGAACGAGTGCCCGACCTTCATGAGGTGTTACAAGATTTCGATAATATGGAAGACAAGTTTCTAGGGGAAGTAACGTACTAAAAGCAATCCACAAAAGACATTGTACTGGGTATATTCTTAGTCATGGACATGGAAGGGAAAATTGTAAAACACACTTTTCACGGGTTTGTGGTGTCAGTAAATTAGAAAGGGAGATGAATTGGGATACACTGAAATAATTGACAACGCGATAACTAAATTCGTTCTGGCTGATGACAAATTTTCTTCGAAAAAAAAACTCTCAAAACAATCTCACCTTCTCCAATTATTCATGAAGAAGGTAGTAAATAAGTTATTACCTAATCTGGCAAAGAAAACATTTGTGGAATGTATTGCTTTTAACTGTCATTGTTTTTAAACGTTTTGATTCGATATATTTTATATGAATTTAAATATGATTACAATAAGTCTTGGTACATGGTTGATCCAGAGGGAAGTTTTAACAAGTTTCAACTGATGATAGATGAAACTATCAATATATGTTTTACGGCATTTGTAATAAAATACAGAATTAAAATTGAGATATGTGTAAATATAAACATCGAATTCTGATCAATCTAAATATGGTACTAAAAGGGTCAATATACAATTTAATGTTCCTACAACCACAGAGACTTATGAAGTAGGAGAGTTATCCCATATTTTAGTGTGCTTAAAAGAATGCTTTTGTCTATTTAAGAATTTGAAATTGAGGCGTGAAGAGAAACATTCAAATACATTTTTACAATAACCCCGCCTAACTCTACTTCACAACACAATAAAACAACTCTCTTTCATTAAACTATTCCGTTGGTGCCTCTGAAAAATCTTATAAACAAAGTAAATTCACTGAAATGTGATCTCGATAATCTCGAAAAACGGTTCATAGATTCGATTTCGTAACACTATTCATTAAAATAAATTTAAATTAAATTAATACATTTTACATGGATCTCGTATGAAGGGTACTCTGTGCTATTACTAAGGTAAAAGTGTTTTAATGTTTTTGTATAAGGATTAAAAATTTTAACGATGTTAATCCATGTACGTTAAATCATCTCTCGAGATAAAAACCGCTGTACAACTCATAATTCCACGTTATTATTTTCCAAAAATATTTCAATTCGTTATATCTTTGAGAAACTCGGATTTTGGTTCGTAAGCGACGCATGATGAGGCCACATACGTACATAGTGATTACCTCTCCTGCCTTTATTGTCCTTACCCTCTCTTCGGGTCGATAAACGCTTGCATTAAGTTCGATAACCATTCCAGAATCGTTGTCAAAGCTATTCAGTGCTGCACAGCGACGAACACATTTGCAAGTGGTCTCTTATGCTGCCCCCATGAGTCTAGTTACTTATCCTCCTCCTTTACTAGTGCAATGACGGCGTTACTTTCTTCAGAAATCAATTGTTAGTTTATCTATACCCACCATCTAGTGAAGTTTTTTTAATGAATCTCAAGAGGTTGTCCCTCCATTCCTAATCGCAATTTTTTACAATTACTTCTGTAATTTTTATTGGTTCTCATTTCAATTTACTTATTTTTAATGAACAAAGAAAATTACTTCTTCAAAGACCTATTAATTAATCATATTCATTGACTATCATTTGCACATCTTTTATAAATGAATTTAAAATAGACCAGTTGTTAATGTTTTAAATTTAATATAGCACGAAAATATGTTTTATATTATAAAATATGGAAACATTTAATTAGAAAAACAAAAAAGTCTGTGACGAATCATGGACAAACAATTCAATTTTAAATTTTATAATATTTCGATCGTACTCGGAGTACTCTTTGCGTAAGAAGTAATCAGTGCAAGACTCAAGTTAGAAAATTCAATTGCATACGTATCTTCAGCTGAAAACTACCTCATTTAAGATCGAAACCTTGTAGACTTGAAAATTAATTAAATATTCTGTCCACGCTGTTGTGTTATTCTTGTACGTACTAAAATTCAGGGACGAGTAAGTTAATACACAACATGGAAGATTTACCTCCTCTCCCTCAAAACTAATTTCTGTATATAATCGGTACTACTCCATCTTAATTTCTTTCTATTCTCTAGAAACTTAACCGCTACTCTTGTGCAGAGAAAACTCCCTCCTTTAAATACAAATGGCAAACACGAAATTGAAATCAGTTTTCTTCCATCGACGTCATCAAAATCCACGTTTTACTTCATCCTCCGTTTTCTCTTTTTTTTATCGGCTACTCATTTACATCTAACGTCTCTTACACACTTTGTGATCACCTGTCACTACCTTTCGATTACTCACTTCTAATGTCCATTTCGTAACCGTCTTTCTGTGTCCTCAATTTCCCTTTGCCAACTGTGTCCTCGAACATGCGACTCACTCTTTACGACCCCAGTGATGTCTGCTACCTCCGTTTGGGCTTCCCAATCTCTTACGTGTACCATCTATAGCTTCTTCACTTGATCAGAGCGGTGATTGCTTCAGGAGAGATTTGTTTGATGCCGGAGAAACGAGAGGGAGTAGAAGCGTCGACATGCCATGCGATACAGAACCCTCCACGTCAACACAAGGATAATTTGGAGAGTGCTACGATCATTCAAACATTTCCAAGTGTCACTCGTGTTAAAACTAGAGTAATCATTTAATTGTATTTCTCCTAATGTATCGTGATTTGGTGGTATTTCTTATCAAGAATATGATAGAATAACTTCTTTAATAAAGTTACACACAATTTGTAAGGATCTTACTTGATAATTTTTTTAACTGCATTTTTATTTCGTAACACATATTTTGCTCGTAAGCGCATATTGTTTAAACAAACCCGATGAATATGGTGACTAACCGGTTAACGAAAATAATTCGACTAGACGGGAATCCAATCGTCATCATTTTCAAGCTTGTGGGTGGTGTAGTGGTTAACATCTCGCGATCAAACCAGGAGTCCATGAATCGATTCCCAACTCGTAGTCTTCTCCAAATGTGTGTACGCGGAAGAAATATACCCAAGAAAAAATAAATTTCTTATACATATTGATGACAGTCTCTGTAGAAACGTAATATATTCATAAATGATAATAAAAGTGTTAATATATCTGTTCAAGCAGAAATATCGTTATTCAGTGTTGCACAATGAGTTAAAAATTAAATAATGATAATAAATTAAAATCAAGTAAACGTTTTCACTAAAAATGAAATTATTGGAGCAAAAAATGTTAACAATTATTCAACGTATTTTATTAATCTGGCAAATTATGTCTTTTATTGCGATCATTATATTTTACTGTGCTTCATAATAATCAATATCAGTTTGCCTATAAATTGAGAAGAATTGTGTTCCTTAACTAGAGGAGAACGATCGCCTTTAATGATTTCATCCGAGGATCAAAGAGCTTGAGATCTTCAGCCCAATTAAACGTGTCGTGGCCTCTGGGCTCTTGCTGCCCAATGACATCCTATCACTTCCCCGGACCCTTTAGTTACTACAAAATACAGAGTAGAGACCACCCTCCCTTAATGAACACTTTCTAAATTTAAGTCAAACTTCAATGTGAGTGTTCAGGCTATTTAACTTACTTCTATAATATACACTAAAAAGTTGACAATAAAAATGTGAAAAAATAATTATAACAAATTCAAATTATCCACTTGTTTAATACTATATAAATCGAATAAATCACACACGTAGTTTAGGAGGGAAATATATAAAGAGAATTTAAATACACCAAATTGTTTGTGAAAAATTCGTTAAAATCTCCTTCAGACTTCCAATAATTTGTTTTAGAAAAATCTGTTAAATACCCACAACATTAGTCTTTTATATCTGTGTGTTGTATTTTCATTTCGAATGTGGCGATCAAGCCTAATATCACTTGTAAACTACCGTGTTTACACAAACATCGTAACGTTGAATATCAAACATTTCGTGTTATTGCCTAGTTGTTTCAGAGATTTAGAAGAGAGAGCACATGTACACAAAGAAATGAGTAGTGACAACTGGGAGGTCGTTAATGAAATTACGGCCATTCCAATTTAAAACGTATTATAAAAGAAATAACACATTGTTAAAATTGTCATTAATTTAAATACCAGAAAATAACCTTTGCAATGATATGTCTTTTCTTTTCTTTTGTTAAGTACCGTACAACGGTAAAAGTTGGAAATTTCCGAATAATTCCTTTTTTAACGTAAATTTATTGTTTAATGTGATTGAATTTGTTGTGTTACAAAATGTGGTAATTTTTATTCGGTATTGAAACAACCAATTACGCTACACAGCCCTCTTGCAATCGTAGGTTTCCGCGGCTGGAGTCAACGTAACCTTGTCTGCAGAGTACGACAGAGACATACGAGTAGTTCTGCACGACTCAGATAATGACCTGAAAATTGCCGCAGCAGGATGGCCGAAACGTAGTTCTGTCAACAGAGACGCGGTTGTTCCGGATAAACAAGATTGTATATAACGCTCACTTCCTTATCTTTTTCTCTTCGATTCAAATATATTCCAGTATTTTTCTTTACTTCTCCTCTCTTTTGTCATGTTCTCCTCTGTTAAATGAAAAAGTCAATAAAGTTCTTCAGATTCGCATTGACAATTAAACAAATTGTAAATTTTTAAATTGTCAATTAAACAATTGCTTAGTTTTTCAGTTTATATTTATAATATTTATTTACACGTTAGCGAATGTATGTTTGAAAAACAAAACATTCTCAGTTAAAATGATCACTCAAAGAATCATTTTACAAACTGATAATGCAGTACGTTTTGTGTTAAAATCACATTTCTTGGAGGTTTATTTCTTGTTGATCATCAGTACATAGCTTACCAATATGTAATGCATAATCTCAACATTAAAACCATTGTAATACTAATCAATGAACTAACCAGTTGACTCTTAAATTATTTAAATATTATTTTTTATTGTAAAACTAACTTTGTTATTAAATTATTTGTCTTATAAATACCTGCACCACCAACAAATGGTAGCGACAAATAACTCTAGCGGGGAACCTAATTTGTAAGATTTTACTGCTCGTGCGAGGAAATAACTGAAAAGGAGGAAGGATCATATGTGGTCTACGACCAGTTATGTAATGCTGTGATTGGTTCGTGAGTATTTGACTGCCCTCACATCTACTCATGTGCAAACTGGATTGAAACACAATGCGTCTTTCATGCAATAACTGAAGCATTATTTCGACATTTGCTTCGTCATGTATGGAACTGGATGAATCTCAAACACTATACCACCCTTCTGTCAGAATAACAGGCGGGTGAATTTGATCAAGTATCGCAAATATCCCAGCTTTTGATACACGAATTCGGCTTCTGAATGTACGCTTCATCTCCAAGCTCTCGTTTTCTGAAGGGGAGATGAAAACGTAATAAAGGAAAGCACTCAGCGTAAATAGGGACGGGCAGACAGAAAACTTAGTAAATTGGTTTTCTTTTATTAGCCAATTCAGACTGGCTATGAGCAAAATACAACCGGAGATTGCTTGTTAAAAACAGTTTAAACTTACGACAATAGATGATATGATTTGTAAGTATTTATGAAATTCCTTTCACGTTCTGTTAAACAGAAAATTTTCTTTCAGTTTCTTTTCAGGTGTAGACTTGATGATCACGACAAGATGAACTAATTTTTCACTTTATTTTAGGTGGATAAAAATTAAAAAACCTTTTAACGTATACATTTTAAGTAAATTTGAAAATTCAACTTACGATATACAGACAGCTGAATAAAGAGATGATTCATTCCTTAGATGCTGTTACACCACACCCCAAGCCCAGATGCGGTGTGGGTATTTTTTGGGTAGAAGCGGGATTCAACCATAAATACCACAAACCTTATGGTAGATGTCGCTGCCACCAGCTTGGTTTTCCAAGCAATTAAACATTATTGTAATAACAATAAAATACTCCTTTAATACAACTTAAATTAAAATCTGCGTATTTACAAACTTGAACGAACTCTCAAATCATAAATACAAGTATGAATATGTCATTACACAGTTAATGCTATCTGAAAGCATCAGTTACACACAGATATGAATACTGGTGTTAACAATTAATTCGGAAATCAACCAGATCATCCGAATCTCCAAAATTTACAAGTTGCTATCCCGAAATAACTAACTGTTCCAAGTTACGTCATTCGCACCTAATAGCAATGTAATTGAATTACCGCAGCAATTCTCAGTGGTCTGACGACCAATACTAACCAGATCACATCTGACGACCAATACTAGCCAGATCACATCTCAGTAACCCCGCTACTTCCGAACACTCCGCAGACGTCTCTGAAAGTGTCCGAGGGTCTTCAATCCTCCCAATATATACGGAAGCGGAGGTCACGTGACCACGCCTTCGCTACCGCAATGAGCAGTCCAAATCATCTTTGTCACCCCTCAGCTTCTGAGAACACTGTGTCTTTACCGATATGACAAGCGTCCTTCTCGGGATGGCCATTATTTCAGCATCCGGTGGAAGTTTTCCATTTATAACATTCTTTCTTTAGGGATTTTTCCGGGTCTCGCCTCGGTACACATGGCGAACAAGTCCTTCTCACAGAAATATTACAAGACAAAGGAAAGGCAAGCACTGCTCACACCCTTCGGCCGACATTCTTCGAGCGCATTGCTCCTTCCCGGAAAAGCAAGGGGATGGTCCCGGAAAACAATGAATGGAAAGGCTTAGTGGTGGTCAACTTCCCTAATCCGAGGCATCCGGCTTCTTTTCTCAATGTCGCTCCCACTTCAGCAAAGGCATCAAAATAACATTTCACAAACGGGTAGAATGTCTTGGTTGTGATGTTACAGACGCCATGAGTGAAAATGACAGATCGTGAATTCTTACAGGTTTGGCAGTGAGTGTTATATAATCCCTGAACGTCCTAGATGCTTCAAACATCGAATAACATCAAACCCACGGCTACATTCAAATCGTTAATACCATCGGTTAGCTGTCGCCTTTGTCACAGGTCGCTTTTGTAGTGCTGACAAGACCTCGTAGCAGGCATTCCGCTAAGCAGTTCTGCATGGGAGGTCACCTATCTCCTTTTCCGACGTTATTTCAATGAAAGTGGCATGTTCATTTGTGACACAAATCAACAACCATTGTTGTGAAACAAACCAATCTCATCTTAACAATTATTATTTTCCCTTCACTTGTAATTGACACAGACGATATGTTACTTGTGAGTTGTATTTTCTATTTATATAACGTCATACATTAGAAAATGAATTAAAGTGCAATCATTTATTCATCAAAATTTGGTGGAATATATAATATATTTAAGTTGTCCACGTTGTCCGCGTGAGTATCAATTATTGGCAGAAACGACCAAATATAGCAGACAAATGTGAAGTGAAGATTTGCTATATTTGATTTTTTCTGCCAATTATTTAATAGTTTTAGTTAATTCGTCTCTTGTCATAAATAGAAATCCCCATACGCACAAAGTAGGTCGTGTACTGCGTGGGCGACAAACGCGTGCGATAGCGCGCGATAACTTCAAGCGACAAGATTCAAACACACTTGTAGTTACGAGACTGTCCTGCGTGAGCGGCAGCATCACTGTAGTGCTAAAGGAGCGACATTGAACGACGCTTGAACTTCAAACTTGTTTGAGTTTTGTAGCGCGTCAGACGCTACTTGATCATACTAGAGATTTCACAGGACCTACTTGATCATACGAGAGATTATCGTATGTAAACAATAAAATGTAGTAGTATCAAGTAGGTCTTGACATTTCGTCGTGATCTCGTCTGAGGCTACTGTGTTTTAGAGGTATCATATAGTATCGAAGTGATTACGGTTTTGTGCAAGTTCAAAACATAACAAACGGCATTTTTTGGGGTGTTGCAAATTGGTGATTTTTCTTAGTAATGTAATCGTTTGTCATTTACAAGTAAATAAAAAAAGTACAAATTGACGTACTGGTATATCCAAAAACCTTTTGAGACGTAAACACAGTTGCGAGTACAAAAAAATACAAAGAACAGTTGTTGCTAAACGACTAGTTGTGTTACATAGAAATTAAAGAATTAAATTATATTAATAGCATTGAAGTAATACAGCGCAGCAACATACAAATTTACATTTAACGATTTATGTCTAATAACCTGTACTCCAAAGATTGTCAGCAAATGCCTGATGACTTGTGCAAATATTAACAAAAAATTGAATTTGTCCATGAAGAGAAATTAACTCAAATTTAATCTCCCCGAATAAAACGATAATTATTTGATCAGAGTATCAAATGATGCTTTTCAGAGAGATTGCTTTGAAAACCAAATATTGCTTTCAGAAGACGCTATTTACAATCTTCACAATTAAACTTTACTTTATGAGAACAACTGCCTATGAATTCAACCAAAATTTGTAGACTCTACCAACGGTGGGTAAACTTCATAGATATAGATCATTATTTCATGAAATTTTTTTCATGAAATATATTCTTGAATCAACACGAGTTAATAGTCAATGATGTAGAAGTGATATGAAACTATCATCGAATTGGTATGTTTAGCGCAATAATTGACACAAAACGTAAAAAGAATTGAACAGGCAAATCGATGAACTGGCCCGTTTTTATCTATGGGTTTTCAGGTTTTGCGATCCGTTAAATTGCGTGAATCGACTCATGGTCACAAAATGACTGTCAGTACCAGCCAATGGTTTGAACGATTTTGAAAATGCAATGTCGCCAAATTGTAGAGAGCAAAGTCACCAAATTGTATTTTTCGTCAGAGATACCGATCACTCTGATAATGGTTTTAATTGAGTGTGTGATGTAACAGAACTATTTCCATCTGCAACTTTTAACGAAACAGAATAACAGAGTAATTGAACCATTTAAATTCCTTGGAAATATTCCTATTGGGAAATGAAATATTTCATTACCTGCCATCAGTCAAGAGAAATATACGGTTTGTTCCCAACTGTGTACACAGGGAACCTAGTACCATGAAGCGCGGTTGGGTCATGCGCACAAGTGCCTATGCTCTCTACAACCCTCACTCGAACATACGCTCTCCGAAATAATAAATAAATAAATTACTTTATTAGTGGCGAGACCGAGGTCTGCTCTTCCACCTAACCACTTGAAAAATATTTACAATATCATTACAAACTTAGTTTGAATGGGAAGGTATTTACTATATCTACTACTGGGAAAACAAGCTAAGGACCATCCCGGTATTGAACCTTAAGCGATTGAAGGAATCCCAGCAAAAACCCCAATCAGGATGGCGGCTTAAGGCAGAATATAACAAATAATTTATAAAATAATATAAGATAAAATTGATTCATAAACTAAAGTAAAACATTACAAAAATATACAAAAATACAAATATACAGTTAGGATATATTTCACTTTACATAGAATAAAATTACTCTTAAGAGATTACATTATACTATGGTTTACATCTTTACTTACATAAAAAATAATTACAAATTACAGGACATATCATTAAAAAATCTTACATGTGGGAAGTTACAACAACGTAGAATGGGAGGGGTAGAAGTAGAAGGGGAGAGGGGGTAATAGAAGTAATGCGGGGAGAAGATACTTTTAAGAATAAAGAGATAGAAGAAAGGGTAGTTGAAAATAGGCGTGGCGTTTGCAAGAGAAGGAAAAATATGGTAAATTAATAATAATAATAATAATAATAATAAAAATAATAATAAAAAGTAAGGTGTTAGGAAAAGTGCCTATGTATTTATTTCATACATTTATGGGTATGTTGGCGCAACAAAGAGGTTAATTTTCTTTTGAATATATGGACACCATTTGAATGTCTCACGTCAGATGGTAGTTTATTCCATTCACGGATTGTACTTATTTTCTATGACTTGTTCAATATGGCCGTTTTGTGTTGTAATACCACGAGATGTTCATCATTTCTAGTTCTTTTTTGTTTTAAATACTGAAAGTTTGTAGCAAGTTCAGTTAATTGTTTATTATTTAGGGCGAATTGCAGAGTCGCCACTTATTATAAGTAAACACTTGTACTCATTCGCAATCCAGAAACCA
Source organism: Laupala kohalensis (assembly GCA_002313205.1). Lineage (NCBI taxonomy): Eukaryota > Metazoa > Arthropoda > Insecta > Orthoptera > Trigonidiidae > Laupala > Laupala kohalensis. Next base: position 421,265 of record NNCF01128286.1, read on the forward strand.
CCCTTAAGAGATCACTTAAGAAATCACTCGTAGCTATAAGTGCGGGTTGGCGCACACTTAACTGAACCTCGTGAGATTTATGCTCGCGAGAAAACCGGTGGACGTAGTGTTCTAGTTTCATGGTGAGGCAGATATTTGCGGAAATGCATGATGAATTCGGGGAGTTTGATAAATTCCACGAAGACGTATTCTAATAGTGCTGAGGAGATACATCCAAGATCTGTATTGCTTTGAGGTTTTCACAACAGGATCATTCCTGAATAATCTTGATTCTAGTGCAATGTGAGGTTATGAGACCAAAACGTACGTTTGAATATTCATATAATTGGTACACAAACATAGAAATCTCTTAGATTGCGGTGGTCTTTGGGTTTCACAAGTTGAATGAGAATAGTAGACGGGCCCGGGAGGTGAACGGGATGGCGCAGTCGGTAGGCGCATGAGCGCGCAGAGCTCAAGGTCCCGGGTTCGAACCCCGGTCCCGTCTCTCATTTTCATTCGACGTAACATGATATAATTGGTATTTTTCATTTTTTTAAAATAAATGCAGAGTTTACTCAAATTGTTCTACTATAATGCATTTATGAAGTACAAATGCAAAATTGTCTGAATTTTTAGTCGTATTAATAAAATATAGTGTCTCTCCAATTAATTGTAATGGTAAATCAAATGTAATGTTCATTAGTAGTATTTAAAATATTAATTGAAATATACTCTTTTGAAACAAACGTTGTTCACTAAAATTTTTAATAACACAATTCAAATAAACAGAAATTTATTTATTGGACACAAATAAATAAGACTGCAAGAATACAAAAAAATAAAAAATAAAAACGGAATCATAAAATGTCAAAAATTGCCACCGGAAGCAACAAAGCTCAGAACACAAGGATAGCTATAACTCAAATGAACAGGTTAAAATTCAATGTAAACAAATACAGTTGTATGGCGACCGAGGCAAGGAGTATACAGTTCACCAAATAAACAATTGACATCCTCCTTTTCCGCACGTTGCCAAATGTTACGCAGCTATAAGTGTTTACTTATTTCTGGGATGTACTTAAGTGTTTTCCTATTATAAGTGCCGTCTGTGGAATACAAAACCACTTAAGTGGTCCCTCATAATAAGTAAACACTTATTACCTAAGTGATCCTATATTCTATAAGTGGCGGCTCTGGAATCCGCTCTTAGAATCTTGAACAGCATGATGAGGCTAGGGAGAATACGTCGTAATTTAATAGGGAATATTTCAGCTTTTAAATAATATTCTGATACGTGGTCGTATTTGCGTAGATCAAATATGAAACGGAGGCATGCATTTTGTGTAACTTTTAATTTGTGTTGTAGCTTTGAACTTAAATCTGAAAAGATAAAATCACACTAGTCAAAGTGTGGCATCATTGGTAAATTTACCAGAAATTTTCTCGTGGAAGTGGGTAATAAATTACGAAGACACATTAGGGTATGCATAGAAGAAAATCCTTTTTGATCAACTTGCGTTTTCCATCTTAAATTGCTATCCACATAAATTCCCAGATTACGCGCTGATTTGCACCAAGGAAGTGATACACTATTTATATTAATATCCGGCGGATCGCGTTCTGAGAACCTATTAAGTAAATTTCGTAAACCAATCATCAAGCACAGAGATTTTGATGGGTTCAGCAATAATCCCCCAGAGAGGAAGCCAAAGTGTGGAGTGGTGTCAAGTCCTGATTTATTTTCTGTACGATAGTATTTAATTCCGATGTTCGTCCGCTGAGATAAATTTGGAGATCGTCAGCGTACATATAGTATTTACTATATTTTAAAGATTTTCCTGTTACATAAGATTTTCCTGTCCCTTGAGCAACATCTCTGTGTGTTTTAAGAGCATTTGATTCATATTTACCGGATTGGACGAGTTGTTTGCAGCCAGTTAAATATTAACGTAACCATTTTAATGTTAGATTAGCAAAACCTATATTTTTTTAATTTGGCTAAAAGAATTTCAAGGTCGACGGAATCAAATGCTTTGCTAAAGTCAAGGAGTATTAATATGGTTACTTCACCGCGGTCCGTATTTTTTCTAATATCTTCAGTGACTGTCAGTAGAACCGTTCCTATGTCTTTACCAGTTCGAAAACCTGACTGATTCTCTTCTAAAATACTATTTTTCATTAAATAACTCTCTATTTGACTTCGAGTCAATTTCTCGAGCACTTTTGAAAGTGTTGGAAGTATACTAATTGGTCGATAATCACTTGGAGAGGTGGGATGAGGGTTTGTTTGTTTGTTGTTGGTTTTTTTGCAATCGGTGAACAAGAACCATTTTCCATGCACTTGGGTAGGAACCACTGCAGAGAGAAAAGTTTATTATGTCAGTAATGACTGGCATTGCTATATGAACACAAAGTTTTAAGAGCCTACCATTAATGCAATCAGATCCAGATGCGTTAGATTTGAGACATTTAATCATAGACTTGTAGCTGCAGAATCAATGGTTGACGTTCCGCCTAGATGCGCCTATTCGTGCGCAATCAGAAAGAATGTGGCTGCTCATCGTTTCAGTTGTCACAGGATTATCATTCACTGGTGTGTTGATGAAATGTGTTTCATGTGTTTGTCAGAGATACTGTTTTCAGTTTACAGCACACGCTTCCTGTACATTTCAATCGTGGTGCTCTTGAAGCCTCACGAATGTACGACTTAAAGATTAGCATAAATATATTATTCCTTGCACACTGATGAAACAATTCTCAAAAGCGTGTATGCGAACCAGTTTTGGTTTGGTATGAAAATAAAATCAAAGTCAGGCCAAATACATCTGATCAATTAGATATAATGCAATTACAATACATTATCAATTACCCTGTAATATTGTAATGTCATCAAAACAATCAAAATACATTATGATTTCAAACTCCAGGTTAATAATACACGGAGAAGTTTTTTAAGTTATATATTGAAACGCATTAACGCACTTTGTTTTAGAAGAAATAGGAACAAAAAATCTCAATTTGATTTCAACATTGTTCGGTAGTAATTGATTATTTTACCCTACATTTGTTGCAAATAATTATTAGAATTAATTTTAAAAATATTGGAAATAATTATAAGTTGGAAGGTTATCATTTTTTGTTACATATTATCATAGTTGTCACAATTGAGACAGAGGCACTTACTGTAGTGGAGTCGAAAGCAATGTCCAAAGAAAACGCTTCCAGTCAGACCTTTTTCCTTCTGAACCTCAAATGAAGAGCAAACTCGTGTTGAACGTTTTGTCGTTGCAGTGATGACTCCCGTTCGTGCTGTTTCCACTATTGCGAACGAATAGAGGTTGCAGGCGAGAAATACTCGACAGCGTCCAAACGTATCACCACTTCATTACTTTGGAGATCGTTCACCAGGGAGGGGAAGTGTAATGGAAGAAGACGTTCCTTACTGTTTTATTCCCCTCTCGGCGCTTCTTCCTCATTGGCGCTAATTATTATAATGTAACGTTCCTTCCTACATTATCCTTCTTACTTCAATATCTCAAAGTACGAATTGTATCTTAACAGGAAAATAAGTATTGCTGAACAGGATTGAAAGTGATTTTTTACATCAAACTAGTGCTAGAATCGACTGAGGGGAGAATACATTTAAATAGTGAAAATTGCCTCATTTTAACAGATACTTCTGCTGTCATATTTGCATGTATTCGTAAAACCACACTCACGTTGAGAAAGAGAATTAACCTCAGCTTCATTTGCCTAATGGCTTGCGGTACACTCCGAAGCCTGAGCACTTTCCTCAATTACACGTATAACAGAGATATTGGGGTAACCCCCACAACGTTTACACAGACTAGTCGCCTGAGCATGAGAGAAGAGAGCATAATGGGGTAAATGAAAAACGTGTTAGTAGATGACAACATTCTGGCCATGAATTTTCTGACGGAGCTGAATGAATACCACACCTTCTATGCAAAGACAAAAAAAACGCGTTTACGTAAGTTTACTGAGGGACTGGTGTTTTTCACTGATGAATTTATGAAAAATAATTGCCAAGAATAATATCGAAAATGCGAAAATATCGAAAATGCGTACGACCATTTTGAGGGAATTAAAATATTCTCTGGAAACATAATTCCAATCAAAGATCCTGAAGGAAAAGAGGGGAAAACCCGAGTCACATTGAAGCCACAGAAATAATGTTCAGGGAGGTGTGCCAGACAGTTTTAGTCACGAAACCGTTGCAACGGTTCCGCGACAGCTGTGGAGCAATTCCACTAAACAGTTCCGTTGCAACGAATGTCACGACAGTCGCATTCGGTTTTGCTGATATGTTTCGTTGTAACGAGTGAGTTTTTATTTGTATTTAAACTATATAACGTTGCAACAAGGTTTTTTTCGTGTATTGTTATAAACCAAAGTTTGACACTGTTTGATTTGTCTTTATTATTGCGTAAGATGTCAGACTTTGACCTATTTTTGACTCTATTTTAATGCAGAAGCGCAAAACTGTTACATTTGGAACCTCGGCAGCGAGACGGTTCCAAGCGGAACTCTTAGCGACGTTACAACTAAGTGACAGCGAAAATATTCCAAGCGGAAGTGTTAGCGTTGTTACGACGGAGCGATAGTTCCAAGCGGAACTGGTAGCATCCTGTCAACGATGTGAGAGAGAGACGGTTCCAAGCAGAACTGTTTAGTCTGCGGTCGGACCCTCCTCTAGTACAGATCCGTGCAAATATTAAGCACAGACATAAAGTTGAACTGAGATAAATCATCAGAAACAATAATAAGTATTCAGTATTAATAATATTTTAATAAATTTTTATTATAAGTACTCCGCCGATGGTGTGATGAAGTATACGAATTCAAAATCGAATTCAAATGGGCTTTATTTTAACATAAAATATACAATATATATCGCGGGACTTAGGGCCCGTGCGCCTTACAGAAGTCCTAAAATGTACCGTGGGTTGTGCATACTATACCCTAGTATTCACTCTCAATGAACTGAAACAATAACTAAAGATAGATTTTGATTATTTGGTCGGTAAATGATATCAGTAGCGGAAAAAGAAAATTTATTAATGTTAATAAGTCATAATAATAATTTTTTGTCACGGCTATTTTTAATATTAATTTTAATTTTTAATCTTAGCTATTGTTATATATACTAAAATGATTGTTTTGTTCATTGAGCACCGTTGAGAACCATGGGAAACCAACGGTTAGGGTAAGTGCGCTAAGCATATAGAGCAGAATCTCGTTGGTAACTGGAAACCTGTAAAAGAACAAAAATATTCGTCGGGAGAATCAAATAAATTCGTAGAAGGAATATATACTTATCTGCAGGGGAAATAACATATGCATACATACCAATATACCCAAATAAATCTTGTTTACATATTTACCTATATATACGTACATGTACATGTGCCCATATCCACATATGTACACATTTTTAAATCAATAAAAACAGACTAAAATAGATTACTAATATAATTACTACTACTATCACTTATTATAAAAATAATAACAATAATTTAAACAGATTTAAATTAAGTGTGTTCATTCTGGTCAATCTCCTTCATCAGTTCCGCCTCCCTCTTTTTCCTAACCATACTCAGAAACTTGCCAAGGAGTAAAGTAACGGAGATTCTATTATCTCGCATTATTTCAGAAACTAGAGTGTAATTTCTTGGTTTACGATCGTCTCCCCCTCAAGAAGCCACTTTTTTCGACCTATTTCAGTGTTAACGCAATTTAGCAGAATGTGGACCCAGTCTTCTTGTCCTGTGCATAAAGGGCATTGCGAATCTCGATCCTCCCTCAATTTCCTTAATTTCCATCCCCCAAGTCGAAACCAAGCGTAACCTGCTCTTGCTACCTTGTTTAATTTATCTATGTACGGTTTTCGCCCCCAGTCTCCTGCCACAATATTCTGCACGATTAATGACCTCTTTTCCTGTCTCTCAGTCGTTATGTTTTGTTTTTCTATATCATCAAGTCTCTGGATAATTAATTCATTGTCAGATCTCGCCGGAGCTGTCTGCCACATATTTGCTAGACCGGCAGTTTTGATTACAGTTCTAATTTTTTGACCCCATCCATCGTTACACGTTAGAAATCGGATATATTGTTGTTCCTTTCCCCATTTCTTACTGAAACCCAATATTTAATGATCCTTATATTAATATGTACTTCTAATGAAGTATAGTACTGTGGATTTATAAAAGTACGTGTACACACTATTATACACACTATTACCTAGAGAACAGATAATATTTAAAGAGATTATTGAAACTGTTATATTAGTCACTAAAATCTAAATGTCCCTTAACATTATAGAAGCGAGATGAAAAAGTCAGCTGAAGAATAAAACAGTAAGTTGGAACCAATTCAATCGAAAGTGCTCTGAATGAAATGATATATAGAAAGTATTGTGAACTAATGCCTGCCGCAGTGAAGGTAGCTGCTCGCCGGAACCTTGACCGGAAAATATAACCAAATAATCATTTCTAGGACAAGTGCAGGAAAGAACTCTCTAATGGAATTTTAAAACGTCATTGTCTGTTTGTGTTGGGCTAGAGCTTAATTGTCTATTATTTCTATCATATAACAAAGTTGTAGAAAAAAGACGTTGTAGAATTCTATTTACATTTGTTGTTATATTCGATACTGTTAAACTGCGTCAATAAGAGCCCTAAAACCTCAAAGGCACATTTCCATGATTTATTCCCAGGCACAGAGAGCCAGCATATTAGGAGTGACCGATTCATTCAATATGTACGCCTTTAATAATTATTCACGATCGACTAGTAAACTGCTGTCACTCGCAGTAGTCGTTTCTGTGGCTTCTACAAAACAAAGTATGGAATGAAAAATAAGTAAGCGGGATAAAAATAAAGAACTGAACCCAGAAATCTTTTTATAACTCTTCTGAACTTTATTTCAATTTGTATTTAACATTGTGTACTATTTACTCTGATTCAGGTTTAGGACTAACTTAATAATTACGAAAAAAGAACATTGATCTCAAATTCCAAAAATGAAATAAAATACGTAAAGTTATTTTCACATAAATACATCATTCTTTGAATATATCATGTCGCGACCGCCTTTAATTCAAACTTACAGATTCGAACACAACAAAAATGTTATAAATAATTAAAGAAACTTCATATACCTTTGCAGCTCTAGCTTCCAATTTTCACGCAAAAGGGCAGAGCAGAACATTCCCCAACTTTTATGATCGCACTGTTACTTAATTCCATGTTGTATTATTTCAGAAAGAAAACTGAGTCTTTCCGTCCATCTTTAGTCTTAGATGTAATATTCACATACAAAAATATTCAAATTTCATACACTATATACTTTCTATGTTGACGTATTATGATAATATTAATCGATATCTAAGGTATAAATTAACGGCATTTCGAAAACTCGGGCGACTTAAAAGGACAGCAGTTCTTGCAAATAATTTTCATACTGCTAAATCTATAAATATACACAAGTGATTTGTGCTGGTAATTCCGTCTGATAACATGGAAACTAGAGCATTCCATGATCTCAGTTTCATTACTTTGGAAAGAAAAAAATAGGACCACATTATGACTAAGTTCTATTTTGAGGAAAGTTTTCAATAATTTTTGAGACCAAACGCATATTTTCGAGGAAGAAAACAATTTGAGGTGTCAGAAGAATGCACGTAATCCATTTACAACCACTGACTACTACTGTATTTTATCCATCTACTATCGAAGACATAAAGAACCATTTTCGAATACCAACATAATTGGAGATTAATGCCATAAGAAAAACATAACCCGATAAACAAACAGGTTATATATTTGACTATTAACAAGCAAATGAAAGGATATAACTCAGTCATGATGTATTTAAGTATGGCACTGCAAAAACTATCAGCTACTGAAAGAGTAGCAAATGTAGAAGAAACTTATGTATTATTTAATTACAAAATCCCAAAATTCATGCGAAATTTGTAAATAGAAACTGCAGATAGATTTAATACGCAAGTTCTGAGGTACTCGTAGATATTCGAATTGCACTAAAATGTTCACCTCCAAGAGAGTCAAATCTGATATGCATAACTTATGAATCATATTACAAACGAAAACATTGTATTATATTACTGTATTATAATTTTTTTTTCACCCATGTACTTTTCGGTAATTATGTTTCCCAAGGTCTTGCTCCCAGACCTTCATAGAAGACAAGCAATATTTCCGTCTCTTTTTTAGCGAGTGGGTTATTATTTCTGGCGATCACATATGTGTGATAGAAGTATAAGGTTAGACTACGTTTGGTTTTCTACGAAGAACTGTGCTGTGTTATATAGTTCAGTAAAAATATACACAAAAAGGGGGTCCAGCTTGCAAAAGGTCATGTAGTTCTAATTTTTTGGTATGTTATTTGTGCTAGGGCACTAACATAAAACCCAAGTTCTCGATCTCGGCGCGCCACCGCCCGCCATCTGGCGCAGAAAAGTCAAAAGTTTCGGCGCCATCTTTGATTTATTTAAATAACTCCCCAGCGATACATTTCTCAGAAAATATCATATTTACTTTATTGTACTAGAGTAAATTTAAAAAATAATGGTCTAAATGAGCTTTGTAAATGGAATAGTTATAAAGATACACAATTTAAAAAATAAAAAGTATTTTTTGCTTTTAATTTATCCGAGTTTTCGAAACGTCGCTAATTTATACACCTTAGATATCGATTAATATTGTCATAGTATGTGAACATAGAAAGTATATTGTGTATGAAATTCGAATATTTTTGTATGTGAATATCTCATCTAAGACTACAGATGGACAAGAAGACTCAGTTTTCTTTCTGATATAATAACATGGCATTAGGTAACAGTACAATCATAAAAGTTGGAGCATGTTCTGTACATGACGTGTCCTATCCTACACATATGCGTCAAATAATTTTATTCGTTGTATAATTTTCATTCAAACCTCTTTCTTCATTTATTGTAATATCCCCCTCTTCACCCTTTCTCTCACCGCACTATTCAATTAAATTTTATTTTTGTTTCTCCAGTCTTATACCTCTCTCCAGATTTAAGTGAATATTATATATTAATTCAAAGTTCCCATATTTTGTGAAGAACAGTTTGTTGGAGAGTGAGGAAGAGCTACAAAAAGCCTTTTTAATAGAGGCTTCATTATTGTATCGGTAATTACTTTCGTTCATTGCTTGTTCCCCTTTAACCTTCATTTTTCCTCCACCATCATTGCATTTAAATAAAAGAATGAAACTCAAATGTTCGAGCGTAACTTCTAAACGGAGGAAGGTTTCCACGAGGTCCCATTACCACGCGAAAGCGGATATTAAAATTCAAAGAGTGACATAAACCATACTTGTTGCCTTTTCATTATTCAAATACATTACTTTGGAACCAATATTAAATTATAATTATACTTCTAGTAATATTAAGAACTTTAGTATATAATAATATTAATAATATAAAGAATTCTAGTAATATTAAGAATAACAATAATAATACTGATTATAATAATTATAAATACATTAATTATAAATAATTAATTATAAATACAAATAATAAAAGCAATAATAATAATGACAATTATCATTAATGTAGCCATCTCCAATAATGTCGACATTTAAAAGACCTAAGCAGAAAAAGCAGGGAATTCAGCAACCTAACAATCCAATTTCTACAGCTGTGGAAAAATCTCACACATATTCTTCCCATAATTATTTCATGCACATAAACTCTGGAATGTTCTAGAAGTGATCATAGTGCCTATCATTTTATCTACCCTAGGACTAGTACCCCAATCCCTAGTCGATTCCATTAAAAAACTCGAAATCAACACCAATATAATAAGTAGACTGCAACACAGCGTCCTTCTGTCCTCTGCCCATATTACCAGAAAGTTCTTGGACCTGAAATAGATTCTTCTTCGCAGCAGAACTTTATTTAATAATCCATTGCTGAGAGAAAAACCAACACAAGTTGAGAGAACTAATTGAAAACAATAATAATAATAATAATAATAATTTGTAATAATTGAAATTTATTTGTTTCAATAATTTTACAAAATGTTTTGTACAGAATACATAACAAATAATAATAATAATAATAATAATAATAATAATAATAGGAAATCAGTAGTAATCGTCCGTTAAAAGATCGTAAGTTGTAATTTATTTATTTTTCCAATCACATTTCTAGCTGAAACCTTGCGAATAATTCGCACTCATAGTTGAGGAAAGAAAAATATTAAAAGAAATGCAAGTATGATTTGCGGTTCGTACTAAACAAGACAAACGCGATTATAGCAAACATATTTTATTAGAGTATCTCATCTACTTTTATTTTATTCTTTTTGAAGCCTTGTAGTCAAAATATATGTTGCTGTGTAACCCGAAACCGTTTAGCTGTATCAGTTTGTCGGTGCCTTTTTTGTTACATTTCACACTTATCGTGATATATACGTCAATTGTTTAAAAATAAATCTTATATAAATCTCAAGTTGTCTTTTTATTTGTTAAAAAATTACTATTTTGCATTAGAACGAACAATAAAAATGTTTCTTCCCATTTTTGTTTAAAAATAATTTTTTCATGCTTCCAAAGGGAATGATACACGATCATATATATCTAAACATTAATTTTAACTCTACTGTCCTCACGACTATATCCAACCCAACGTTATATATCCAGCCCATTTCTTGCACGGTACGTTTAATTAACTACCTATAAATTCCCAGGGAACGTTCGCATAATGTCATGCATCCTCGATCTCTGAAATCGCTTAATGACATTCAGACGTGGAATCGCATAATACGCTTCAGTTGCCTTCTCTTCGACCGAGTTGAAACTGAAGGCGACAGCTATGTCATAAACAGCTATTGCGACCTCAGATTTACCTCCGGTTTTAGATTTTTCAGTTGAATCGGATATCATAAAATAAGAAAATATACATTTTCTAGATCTACATAGAAATACTGAATCTAACTAATTTTCTGAGTGAGAGTATGTAGCAAGAGTATATTATTTATCTGAATAATATGACAGACACTACTTTCCTTCATATCTGGTAGGTGTAGGCACGCTTCACTCGGTTTCATAGCATTAACAATGTAAACATTATGAATATATATATATATATGAATAGTACATGATAATACACATTGGAGCATTAAGTAACTCACTAAAATTCTCTACGAATATCATTACTTACCACACGCCTCACTGCTGTCGGTTGCCAAGATTCAAGAAGTCAAGTAAAATCCTTTTCAAATAAATGAGTCAAATTGAGTCTTTTCTTGGCGCAATTTTTAAATACTGTTATTTCGTAAAAGAAAAGGTTAAAGATGAAATTTTAGGAAATTGCCGACACTTCTTTGGATATGATGATAATTTTTCTCTTAAAAATTTCGGAAATTTATTATGAGGAATTTTCCACTACTTTGTACTGTGGATACACTTAAGGTAACTTATATTTTCTCAATCCAACGAAAAAACTGTGATCTATTGTTCAAGACAAAATGGCGATTATAATTCAGTGAAGATAGGAGTGTGCTGTAAGTGATTTACTCTGCAAGTACACATAATCTGTATGGTCATAATTCACAAAATAAAACAAATACTGGTGATTTGGATTTTAATATACGAACAGTTATGAATACTTTTCCTGGCATAAAATAGAGGCAAAAGTATTATTTCGTCACCTTAAATTGATAGAAACAACTGGTTAATTATTTCTGAAACTACGAACTCCATGTTCCACATTCATATTTATTCGCTCACAGTTACATTTGGGAAAATAACTAAGATGGGAAAAAAATCTCGAAGTCGGTTTTACAAAAATCACCGTCTCCCATCCACAAGGAAGTTTTTTAGTCTGCCTCATATAGAAGATGATGGTTTAGTGCAGACAGCTGGAAAAATATAAGTACACAGTACGGTCCTTTGCGTTCAGTTTAACATTTTCTCTCGACTCAGCGACGGGTGACAAAAGTGGCGACCGTCTATTCCGCAATGAATGCGCGTCCACTTTTAATAAGATCTCGAGTTGTCGGCAGCGTGAGCGGGTGCTGGCTGGCGCTGGCCATCCGACCTCCCTCGGGAAAGTGAAGGCGGCGTCGCTGCGATGAGTTGGCGTTAATCGGATTGCATTCACTCGACGCTAGCGCGCTCTGGCGAAGCACAGCTTCGTATTTCGCTCGTCGGTTCCTCTTCGAGTGGGGAAGCTACGCTTCATCGCTCGCGCTTCTCTCCACAGGGCCTCTCAATCGCCACGAGATGCTTTTCACTCACTATTTCGCTTCGTGACATTATATGTAGAGTACTATTTTCTTCATCTTTACTCTCTCGCATGTCTAGTTTCTATTCCAGTATTTCCGACAGCTGTGGCGAAGTAATGTTGTCCTCGCTCACTAGCCAGAGAGCGCGCGTTCGATTCCCAGCTCGACCAACCTAAATGAAGTTTCTAGCTCGGTTTTTTCTTTCCTATTTCACACTAATGTCAATTCGGTACCTCAGATTCTCCGTCAACCCACCATCTCTCCTTCCCATTTCCTTCGCCCAAGTCATGTAATTAGGTGAAAGGGTAGACCTTATGGCCTGAACCTCTCTACATCGTAAAATAAGACATACAATCTATAGTAATAAAAGTGAATTATTTGAAATGTCTGTTGCATGGAAATCGATATTGCGTGGAAAAAGTAATCGATGATTTTTTTGAAATTTTAAAGAACACATCTTAAGGGTCATTATAATTAAAATGCAAAGTATGGTTGATATTGATGGAGTACCAGAGCAGGAAATCAATGAAAATTGGCTGCTAATTAGTAGACGCGAATCTTCACTAATATGATTGTTAATTGTGAAGCATTCTAATGTGTTCACCAGAGTTCGATTGCGTTACGTGAGGCAGACAATCCACTAAATGTATAATCTACGTGACCGAATAGTGAAGCAAAAGTATATAAAGACTGTGACGAACTTCGTTTTCAAGCACATATCCTAAAGGTGAATGAAAACAAAAAATTCGGAGATCTTAACAATGAGTTTTGTTTATTTCTGTGTAATGTGAATATTCCTTCTGCCTATATATTAAAATAATTCATATTAACACTAATCTGTGAGTATTTTTGTTGGTTTACTTAGTGACATTTACTTTTTGTAAATATCAAAAGTGAAAATTTAGCGTCAAGAAGGTAGGGAAATTTAGAAATGAATATATGAATTTCGAATATTATATCAGAATCTCAATGCCTGGCAAAATGAGCTAAAAAATCCGATCCAGTAGACAGGTGTATTAATATCCACTTAGGGTAAAATGTATCAATTCTCAGTAACAGTTTTCCTTTGAATGTTGACGTATTTTTGTATGTTCGTTTGACAATGCAATTTTTTTATAGTTTTTATGTTTTATTTGAAAATTATTTCAAAATCCACAAATAAAAAAATTAATATCCGTCGATTATTGTTTTTTTTAGTTTCGGGCAACTCCGGGTAGTTCCTCTAGTAAATAAATAATATATCTCGTGTATCTATACTTGAAATGATAGCGGACCACGAACGATGGCGTACTTGGAGGGTCGACCCCAATTGCAATGGGATTAATAAGGTCTAGGAGAAAGAGAAAAGAAGAATAAGTATACCTATTCTTGTGACAACCTGAAATTGTCTCGAAAAGAAATCAGTCGTTTTGTACAATCTGTTATAACTATTTTCCAGGTCTTGGTTAGCTCTGTACTTTTTACATTGTCTATCTCAATGAGCATGTTATTACGTTAAAATAAGAAACATTTCCAAATATCATCATGAAAGGATACTTTGGAATGTTCTGTATCTGAAGGTGACAAAAAGTAAGAACAACTTTCAAGTTTATATTTGACGTGCCTCGTAAACATAAAAGGATATTGCTAAGATTATCTGAATCATCGCAAATCTGAATAATCGTAATTATTGAGAACACCGCATGATGAATTACTGAAATTTTAAATTAAGACCCAATGCAATATCTGTCTCTCATAATTCTTCGTAAAACATTAACAAAATAATTTATTGAATTAATGTTTTACGAACATAACTAGTTCGTATTATTAGTTTAAAACCCATTCACAAAAGGACTATGTCTTCAACGAAGAAATTGTGCAATTAAGTCTACAAGAATGTCTATTTTGAGATGATGATAAAGGCATGTTGAGATTTCTGGTTCAAATATTCAAGGATGCTGAATCATATGATTAAAGTATTACTTATTATGAAAGCCTTCTGAACATTTTTTCCGTACTTATCATCACAAGAAAAATCAGAGCGTTGAACTAGCATTGCAACAGTGTGTTCAAAATAGTGAGATGTCTGACCTGTGCGTGTAATCAAATTTCTTCTTGCAGCTGTCAGTGAGAGTTCAAGGACTATTTACCCACAGCTATAGAATCGTATCCGAAATGACTTATGACTCGAATAAAAAAAATATTCTCAAAAAATAATGTAATCTGTATAATCTAAAAGAAACTCAATTACAAAGAATGTTAATTTTCCTCTTATGATTTTTTTGAAGATATGTTCAAATTAAAAATCAAATCAACTGTATCTTCAGATTATATTCTAAATGTCATAATGACAAGAACACCGTTCGTTTTACAGTTATGTTAATTTAATGCGTGAGTTGCGACTCTAACATAATACTCAACGTTGATAAAATAGTCTCAACGAAGAAATATTATGAATCGTTTTGAATTATTAAGAATTAGTTTCTACTGCCTCAGAGCAAACTGTGTGTTAATGTTTAATGGTTTTAACTACGATATTTGATTGTAAAAATACATATAATGGTATTGTAAATAAAAAATTCTAATATACTAATTAATTTGTATTTTCTGCAGACTTACAGACGAAAATATTAAAACAATAATACCTTAATATGTACGTGAGATTCATGGTTCTCGGAGATAATACTTATGGTAAAAGTCTAAGAGCGCTCCGAATCCACAAATCCCTACTATAGAACATTAAAGGTCAAAGATAACATTATACTTTTTACTTTTCAGTTCATTAACAGTTGTTTTCCCATTCATCACCCATGTTCAGCTTACACCACTTTGAGGTTAACAGTTACGCGAACTTACTATTTAATCTCAACTTTCCCTTCTTATATACGAAACACTCAAAACAACTTTTCTTTAAGTTACTTGTAATACAGATTCTTATTTTCGAAGTATTCCGAAAAAACGTTTTCGTTGTCCAGTTCCTTCTCGACAAGTGAGCTGATATAATGGAATGGAACTACAATGGAACTCCGTAAGTTAAGAAGACGATCGGATATTTCATTAAATGTTTCCTCTTACAGCCACTCCGTCCCCACATTTCTTAATTAAATTTTGTTTGAAGATTAGTTATTCCATCGATATATAAATCCTCAAAAGAAAATGAAGATTACTTCTAACTTTTTTTACAAACTTTTGACACTTCATTATGAAGTTTTGTTCTAAGACAAGTACGCAGCACCAGCGATAGCTGACTCACGAGCTTGTCAACGCCGAGGACGGTCATGACCGAGCTGCTGAACTTGTTTTACACAAGAGTCGTCTTCTTTATTTCATTCATTATCTTAAATACCTCAATTCCACAAAGATGTGAATAGAAATAGTATTTCAAAATCTATGACTTACTTGAGCGGTTTGAAAAATCTTAAACATTTTTGTGCAGTCATACCGAAGTATGTTTTAGGAAGATGTATTTCAATTTATTAAGATAATTTAAAAGAGAATCGTCAAGCTTGTGCGGTTACTTCGGTTTTTATTGTTTTTACTTTGAAGTGTTATTTTACAGATTTTAACTTTTTCGTTTTGTTGTGAACAGAGTCAATTTTAATGAATGAATTCTAATTTTTTGAAAATGACTTCATTAGGTTGTATAATCTGCTTAGATATAACACCCCCAAGATATCATTGGTATGTCAACCATGATAGATCCGCGTTATTTTTTCAGATATTTTTCATACCCAAATCTTTACTCCAGCAAGATTTGATACTCTCTCAATATGCTTTTTCCCTAATTTTTAAAAATAAACCCAAATTATTCAGTTATTAAATGTTCTTCCAGAGGAAAATGTATTTGCGGAATTGTCGAATTAACTTTTTAGAAGGACTTTACTTAATTTTCTTCCGAGAAGTTGATTAATTGTGTGCCCAGCCCGAGACAATCATTTTTATCCTTCCCAAACTGAGAGAATATTCCTTTTTAATTCATCAGCTTTCATTTCATCTCTTCTTTATTGATTGACTATTGTATTCACTCTAGATGGACATCTACATATTGTGGAAATGTTTTGGGTAAAGGAATCGCAAAAACATGATATATGACACGATAAAAGAGATGTGTTGCATGAAGTTATTTCATCATCGATTAGAGGTTAAATGCGAGGCTTCAATGTTTGTGACATATCTCTTGTGTTCCAGTGACACGGCAGCAGTTATTGGTGTGTCCAGTGATGTTCAGTGTCACTCACAGAATAAAGGTGACTGCATTGCTATTTTGCATTTATGACAGAAACAAAGGGTGTACAAACTTCATAAAAATATTACTTACCATGTTAATGTGGAGTACCTTCTTATTCCAAAGGTAATGATGAATGGTAACAATGAGTACCAGAGCCTTTCCTTCTCATTAGTGAAAGAAATAGTGGATGAAAAAATTCTTTACATCTTGCCAAAATTTCACGACCGGATGGCATTTCTGAAGGCATATTAATATGATGTAAGAAAATACGATTGTATAATTTGGTGGTTGAAGAAAGGGGATGATGTAAGGAAACATAAGGAATGGAAATACTCCTTTTTATTGCAACTCACAACCTTCCTCATGTCGGGTACTTTACAAGTTTGTAAGCAATAGTTGTAAATATATACGCCTATTTTTAAGTAGACGTCATCCCACACAAGGAATTCACTTTTAAATTTTCAGTATTTTTTTCAGTTTCAGTTTTTTCGTGCGACTATGATGAAATGTATTGTTTTCTTCTCTCTCTGAATTTGAACCCGTACTCGAAGATGATCCAACCATGCCCTAAACCAAACCAAATATTAACGCAGTTATGATATACATAATTTAATTGATGAAATGCGTTTCAAATGATGATCTGTAATATTTACAGCATTAATGGACTCATCTGATGAGCAAAACATATTGGCGAATCTCCGAGTACCAGGGACCGTACGAACGTCGCGCAGCCTAAATCAAATTTTCTTCCCAGTATATGTTGCCTACCTTCAGTCCTCATGAACGTAAAACTGCCTCACCTGCGCGCACAATCTCTATCTATCCCTTCGTTTCTTTCCTCCCTCTTCTCCCTCCTTTCTTCGTTCAAGTGCAAAGTGTTTTCATCACGAATCGCTGAGCGGTGTTTTCTTCACCCGTTTCCCTGTCAATACAGCTCCTCGCGGTTCCGCTAGGTCCTTTACTCCTATTGCTCCATCTACCGCTGCTATTATCCGTCATCGCGCTTCAGCTGATATTTTTCTCTGCTTGAAGATTTATTGCTGGGAGATGAGGAAGCAATTTTACGTCAACTTCTATATTCTTCTCTATCTTTCCTCACAGCACCAAAATCCTGGCGAGACTTTCATCTGGGACAACACGAAAACTATAACAGCTTATTTTTAAGAGTAGCGTATTTCTTGAGTGAAGATAATCAAACTGATGTTTCTTTTTCCATCACACCTGTTCTATTATTTTTGTCCTGTAAAAAATGATCACTCAATATGGAAACAGTCAAAGAATTTTCACGATGGTGATCTTTCTGGGGTTTTCTGTTTGCATATCGGACAATGCATACTGCAAAATCGCTATCCACTATTTTACATAGATCCTATTAGAGAATTCGGATGGTCAAGGTATCTCTGTGGACGATCAAGATTTATTAAAGCCGATAAATTGAGATCCTACGAAATGAAGAGAAACAGTGGGAACAGCGAAAAAAATGTTGGACGAGAAAAGTAAAATTTCTTTTGCTCGTTTTTGTTCTTATCACTAAGTAAATTTTCATACGTAGTTACTAGTGTGAGAGGGTATTACCATATGTAAAAACTCACGTAAAAAGATATTGAAGAAAATTATTTTAAACATCTTCTCAATTCGTCTGTAAGAATCTTAACGGCTGCTGATCGTTATGTGTTTACAAACAGGATACTTTGATTAAATAATATAATGAGCAAGAATGGGTCCATGTGGTTATCATATTCTTGACATGACTTTTTGGAGATTACACTAACACGATTGTTGAATTACTGATTAATATAGATCTACTTGGTAGAATAGTCATTTGATACCTATAGAACAGAATAATCATTTGATTCATACGTACAAATTGCTTAATAATAATTTCCTAGTGATTCTACAAGTTTCTATGCTAAAATACTTCGATATATCAAGACTGCGTAAACCTGGGGAATGGAAAGGAAACCACAACAAAATTCATGAGTCACAAAGACACGTCAGAACGCGGAAACGATGAGTAAACTATGGAAATGAAATGGAAAAATATCCATGTTTCGCATTTCTCATGACATTCTCATTTTCTTCAGCTGAAAATCCATTACGAGTTTGCGAAGGAACGACGATGCTCGATACTCGACAGCATCTGATTTGAGATGGAGATAATTCTATCCGAAAATCCATAACTCGTAGTTTCTTATAGTTTATAGAACTTCATTACGATTACTTTAAAGTCGCAAGCAGAAACGTTTACTTAACTGACAGTTATAAACTCTCACTACCCATTAAAGTTGAGATTCGTAAAAAATACTTTTAACTACACTTCTTGCTTGGAACTTACATAACTGTGGCACGACTTGCTAAAATGTCCATTCACAGTTTCTTGTTTATGACGTCGTAATGGTCAAGAAGAAAAGTATAGGTTACTGTAGTAAAAAGTATTATGAGACACGAAGAGAGAAGGAAAAATAATAAATTCATTCTTCAATGAAATCTTCATCTTACAAATTCTACAGTGCCAAAATATTACATCTTCAATCCTTGACTAATACATACATCTTAAAAATGAAACGCTTCTAATAATTTAAAACTAGTATAATTAATAATCTAGTGAATGCTGCCATGAGTAATTCCCTGGTGCATATATATTTTAAAATTATTGTTATACTACGTCTCAAAAATGCAATTACCAAATTTCTATTAATTGTATTTCTCTCGTACACTTTTATACTTCCCTTTGTTTCTCAAAACACATATTAAACCGCTTATTTTTCATCTTTCCTTCATTTGTTAATTATTGCATTCTTCAAAACTAAGATACTACTCGTTCTTTGCATCTAACACTGTAAATAAATCTTTAATAAACGTTTTCTTCTAGTCTTCATTCGATTTATTAATGGATTGTTTACCGCGTTGATAAATCTTGTTTTTAAAGACTTGGAGAGAAAATCGGTCGATTCGTCAACGTCCCTCCGTGAACTTCAGCGCTCTTCATGTGCGATGCACTGCCTCAGGTTCCTCTATTACGTTTTGATGCTTCTTCGGAATTTCGTCTGAAAGTTCTTCGCGGCTCCTTTCTGTAAGGACGACGCACACCTTTGATCCTACTAGTTATCGAGTGAAAAAGTGACATTGTGGGAGATACAATTCTCTTTCGTCTTTACAGCTTCCCACAACGTCACTTTAATATGGGGAGCTGAGAACTGGCTTTAATTGTAATACCAAATACAGGTGACCGATTGAGATTTATTTTTTAAAATAAACTAACGCTTCTAAATCACTACCTGGGAAGATTTGCCGCGGAAAAATCAAGAATAAAGTGTTTAAATAAAAGACGCTCCTCATCGTTCTCATTGTCATTTGTGTATATTTATATAATCTTGCCATTAATATCACAATTTTATTATTTAGTTTCTATCAGATTATAAAAATACTGTCCTTAAGCGGAATCTTTCAAGTTAAAACCCCCGGGCCTCGTGAACTTCTACTTCAGCCTCACATGGGAGTAATCTTTTCTCACCTCTGACTTTGCACATCACTGTGATGCGAGTATACTTTGATCTAGGTGGATCTAATGGGGTTGTATCTGAAGTCCCCAACTGCTCTGGAGCCTTCTGCACGTCAAAGGAAACACTTTCATCTCCTTCAACAACATTATCACGTCACGATCATTAAATTGCACTATCATTAAATAGGGTATCCGTGAATTATTTCTATAATTTTAAAACAAAATACTATTGTAAACTTGGTGGAAATAGAAAATCTGACGTTCCTTTCGATGCAATAATAATTTTCCTTTTCATAACAGAGTTCATTTCCTTTTTCTCAATATTGTTAGTTTTCGAAGGCGATGTGTACTGTTTATAGAGGGGGATATCGTCACGTTATTTCATTGACTTTCCTGTAGTAAGAATTAAAGGTTTTTATGTTTTATCCACCCCTTCCCAGAACTCAACCCTTTTCGGAAATTTGATTTTAGTACATTTAAATCATTTGCATTATATCAAAAAGCATTTTATTTTAGTCAATGAAATAGTGCAATACATTTCGTTCAAAATCTTCGGTCCCAGTAAGTAACCTCACATGTTGAGGTGTGTCCAACTCCATTAATTTCCTGAAAGGTTGTGGGGAGGATAAATCGTATGGGGTAGATAAATATTCCTTAAGAGTACTTACCAAATTTTAAGCCAATCACTCCAACAGAATTTTATCCAAGACTGAAGAAATCTCCCATACTTACCCTTCACAACCTTTCCCTTGTGATCCTGCTACAACTCGTCCTCAAACCCTCACAACTAATAAACTGGTTGAGGTCAAATGGAGATGAATAGGCCACGAAAAGGTTATAAAGTGTGTAAAGTCTGTAAGTTTCGTGCGTCTAGCCATTACTTTCAGCATACTGCCATTCCATAGCAGTAGTAACGCGTCATTATTTTCATGATTTCCAGAAAACATAAATAGTTCGCCAAGAGTCAAGAAGTTTTCAAGAACTAGATTCTTATGAACCAAATACATCCACCATATGTTGCACAGTAACTCGCAAAAATCTTGGTGTGGTTTGCTTTGTCTCTTTTGAGAATTGTCTATTCAATTTTTTAGAGAGGTCGTTAGAATTGAACACTACCCAGATAGACTCGCTCAGTTTATTGTTATCGCAGTACATGGGAGTGAATGAGATTGCGGGATATAAGAAGGACAATAACAGCAAGATGAAGTGACCGCAAAAATATCTCTATAATTTTTACAGGAGGTTTTTGATGGCCACATGATTTTGCTTGGATTATGTCATCCACGTTTTGATTACCTTACTCCTGTGAAATTTTTGCTCGGTGAGGCTTTTGGGACGATGGTATATATTTAAATAACCTAAGCACTGTGAATTCTTAAAAATGGTAGTGGAGGTTCATATCATAAACCCAAGATAGATTCAAAGAAGATTCTCACTCATTATAAAGTCAAATTATTTTTTAGATTATTAGGGCACATTATAAAGTCAAATTAATTTTTAGATTATTAGGGTACAGTGTAAAGTCAAATTATATGCCGAAATAGTTAACAGATTATTCTAATATTAGTTTTATCTTGCGAGAAGGTTGAATATTTTACATTTACAACACAATAGAGAAAAATTGTATTAATACGAGTCAAGGTTACACGACATTCCTATCATCCTTATACATAATTATATCACAAATGATACAATATTTTATGGTTGTAACGTCCATACGCTTACTTTATTCCCAAAGCAGATACTTTCTACTATCTTCTATGAACACGTCTTTCTTCCCAGCAATATCAAAGCTTTCTCCGGTTTCAATATTTCTGTTCCTCATAACTCCCTGAATCTCTGAGGTTACAACCACCTCCTCCTTCATTTGCATCACCCTCCTCTCTTTATCCTTCCTCTACCATCTTCGTGTGCATGGAGTTACAGCTGCATAATTCATCTCAACGTGTTCTAAAATATGGAAAATCCATGCTATTTACGTGCTAACTATTGAGGAAGATTTACATTCATCTCAGGAGTTGCAATGTGTATTAAACGATGCAATCATGTGTATTTTAATGTTCTTTTAAGCTTCAGACATTCTTGGTCACATTTAAAATGGTGTCTGATCGAATAGAATCTTAAATGTCTGAAGTATTCCGATAGAAAAATTTTCAAGTAAGACAATAGAATTGTAATTTTAAACATTTCGATTTGTTAGTATAGTGCTCACAAACAACTTAGAATTGCTCAAATTCCCCTTCCCTTGCACTAGGGAATAGATATTTCAGGGCAAGATTTGGAATAAAAATGGTTTAGTGTGTGAATTGAGTTACAGATATCAATAAGTGGTATAATTATTTTATACCTTGGAGGAACAAACATGAACATCATTGAACATTTTCCAGTTATCCGATGAATTTTATAAGAATCATAAAAACTGACGAAGCAATGTTGGAATTGATAATTGTGAAATTTCTTCACATTGAATATAACACATTACCTTCAATACTTAACAATATGTAGTCTGAGTTAAAATTTTGTAAGATTTATCAAATTTCTCTATTCACTAGTACATTATTATCTAAACCTCATGAAGTACCCCATTAGTTTTCCTTTCCTCTTTAATCTCCGTAAATCCTAATGATTCATCTTTCATTCAGCTCCCATCTTTCCACCCATATTGTTTTCGATTTAAGGCTCTAATTGAGTCTCAACCTAATTATTTGCAAATTATCAATCTAGAATTCTATCATTTTAAGATATTGCTCTATTAATATTTTATTTACCGCTATCAACAAAGTACAGGAACTTATTTGTTCTCTGGTAATTTAGTTCTGGCATCTGTTTACGCTAATTATCTGTCATTTTGACGGAGATCCACTTACCCATAACTCTGTAATTCTTCAGTCATATTCTCTACTCATCTACTTCGTACCTCATCCCACCGATCTACTGTCTCACATTTCTTTATTAGAAAAATCTTTATCTCACATTTCTCAGTCTTTGTCACGCTCTGTTCATCTTCCTCTCCCTCTCTCATTCCCTTTCTCGAATGTTTCTCTCCAAAATGAAGGTCAGTTAACAACAATATTACTATTAAAGCCAGTTTATTATTTTTAACATATGAGGTAAATATAAAGTTGAATGTGGTGTGCCTATTATTGCAAAAATCAATGTATCTCTTCTAAATCCATTAAGACATCGATATGTCTACTTCCAGCTACCCTACATTTCTACTAAACTCAACTAAATTCAATTCTTTTCTAGTCTCGACATCCTCACCTCATTTTCATCCTTGAATTCTAAGATTTCTTCTGCGCGTAACTTTTAGACGCAGATTTTTTCGTACTATCCCATTTTCACAACCCTTATATTACATTCTCTCGTATAAAACATTTTCTTTCCTCGTCGTGTCCGCTTTGGCTATCTCAAGACGCCAACCTGTTCTCTACCTGCCTTCCCCTCCGCCCTCAATCGCCCTCTCAAGTATCCTCCTGGAGGCGTCGCTTCATGTTGTCGACGTCTTTATTGAATCCGCTGCCGTCGCCACCTGCAAAGAGAGAGCGCGAAACCTCGCCGCCGAAGGAGCGTCTTACGCCGTAGAGGGATATCGGACTCTGTGTGAGGATCTCACGAAACAATGCCAGTTGAATGTTCGTCGGGAACTGAACAGATGGACTGACAAAGAGGTTGTGTGCTTCGTCAATAGGACTGATTGTTTGCTTACTTCATCGAATTGTTCTTGAAATGGAGACGGGGATTTAGGTGGACATAAACATTGAAACGTCACCTGTTAATGGAGTAAGTTTGGTTAGATAGGTCTAATTAATAGCAGGAATAGTTAAAATAAATTTCTGAACACAATCATTCGTTGCGTTTCTATTATCATTTACAATAATGCTTCTATGTAATGTTCAATGTGTACAATAGAAAATGTGAAACCTAAATTTCCAAGAAAAATTACATAGTTGCTAAGAGAGAATAAAGAAAATGGAGAAATATATCTTCAATGATTTGGTTCAGTTTCAATGTTCATCTGTTATGAGGCAAGGTTACCGAAATCTAGCAACGTGTTGATTTAACAATTGAATTCGATGCATTAATTCACGGAGATGTAATTCGCAGCGCTATAGTTGCCACTCGAAGTAAAAAGATTTTGAGGTCACAGTTGTAAAAATTATATGTTCCCAAAGCATCACTATCATCCCTAATTTATAGTTCATGTTGAATATTTGTTATAATATTATTGGTTTACCATTGATACAAATAGGATTGTCAAATGTTTTCACGAAAAAAAACGAAAATAAACTAAAACATATTTCATAAATATCGACTTCTTTCTAGAACTCTTGAATTTTGTATTTCTTACGCAGCAGTTTATCTTAAAATGGTTCTGAATATCTTTGCTGTGGATAAAAAAGTCAGAAACATGAGAAATTAATGAGAACTTTTTTACGCACTGTTGGAATGAAGAATGCATTGTGAATGACAAAAAACATTTACTTTGGATGCGAACATGATGCTTTCCATGTTTTTCTGTGCAAATTGGACGTGGTTAAACGAGATGTTACTCTTGGATATAATACTTCGTAATCTCTGTAAGATTCTTCTATGATGGTTCTCCCTCTTAAACAATTCGTACCGTTCCAAATATGTTACACCAACGTCATAACACAGTTAACGTGTACTAAATGAAATATAAATTAAAGCACTTGTTACACGATTAATAAAATGTATTTGTTGTGCATTTAACACGTAATACATTTACAGTACAGTGTTAGCTCAAGTACATTAAACACATGTATTTTGCTGTTAACTGCACAAGTTCAGTGGGATGTTTTTTTCCTTTCTTGTATTGTATGATATCGGAAACGCCTTCTGTTGTCGATATTTTATATTAAATATATTAACCTAATATATTTAATAACTATTTATAATATCTATAATAGTAACTAACTTCCAGCTCCGACTTGTAGCTAAAACACAAGCTTCTGTTCTTACAAATTATGATGTATCACTGCAAATTTCATTCACACTACTGATAATATATGTTACGCACAAAACCCGTATTCGGCCATTGGACGGAAAAAACGACCAAAACTAGTTTTGGCAGATGCGTTTTTACCAGAACTAGTTTTGAGCTCAATACTAGTTCTGGCAAAAGAGAATCGTCCAAAACTAGTTTTGTCCTCTCAACAATAATGAAACTTCTTGTACTATATGCAAATTTTTTGTATTTGGTACGGATTAAATGTTTTTTTCGTATAAGAGGCATAAGAAAAAAATGGTAATTATGCGCTTTTTAGTGTTTTTATGTTCGGATGGTATAAAAGTATTTATCCCGAGTATATTACAAGCATTTATTTAACTTACTCCGTTCGATTTTTGTATATATGTATATGAATGTGTGTGTGTGTCTGTATGTTTGTATGTGTGCGCGTAGTTTGCATGACAATTGATTATGGTACCATTTTAGGAAAATCCACCCTAAGAAAGTGAAATGTTTGAAAATGGAAGGACAACATAAATACAAATTCGTAATTTTTACTTTAAGCCACGTCCAAGTTTACAATCGAGATGTAATTTTACAGGTATGTGTATTTTGCATGACAATAGATAATTATGGTACGATTTTACGAAAATCTATCCATATATCCATATATTGAAATGGGGGTATGTACGTGAGCATCCATAACATGAGAATGCTTGAAGCACCAGGAGCATTTTGAACCAAACTTGATACACAGTTGACTGACTATCTGACAAAAAGAACCGTGGGGATAAGACAATCTTGGCAAACCCAGGGATGGGGTGGGAAGGGGATAGCATATAAAAATAATTGAAAAAAATATTTGATTGGAAACTATAGTTTTCGGTACCGTAGAAATGGATAAGGACAACCCCAATAAGTTCACCATTGATCCACACTGGATATAATATGCTCCTAGCACTCATAAGAGAGGGGGTTAAATTCGGTGGCTAGTAAAAATAATAAAAACCGATCGATATTTGTGTGGAATACGTCCTTTTTTTTTCTTTTTTTTTTGGTACTGCTGAATTGCACTGACACTCTCAATGCAACTTACGCCCACGGTCACTCCCCACGAGGGATGTACACCCCTATTAAGTAGAGGGTGAGAAGGCTGATATCTAACAGTTATCGAAAATGGCCGTTATTAGTTTTGAGATCTTAGTTTTAGGGACCTCTGAGACCAATAGTGATATTTCCGATGCCACCAAATTCCACGATCAGTCACTATATACTCCTAGAACCTTTTTGGAAGGGAATTCAATGTACAATTTTAAATACTGAGGATTTTTTCAGAATTTTTTAAGTTTTATTCATATTTATGACACTCGACCCCTTTGGTTTTTTAATTAATATTTCATATTTTAAAATATATCTATGTTTATGCATCTTCAAAGCTTATAATGAGTGACAAAGAAATGATATATTTTACAGTTTTATTTTTTTCATTTTAACTTTTTATTATTTTAGCACTGCACTTTGTATATAAAAACTTGTTTTAGAAATAGTTCTTTTACATTTATTTTATTGAAAGATTAGATTGAATTGTAGTTTATTTGATGTACCGAGTCAGAAACTTAAAGGGATCCCGAGTATTATAATTATCTTAGCAACTCCGACAACTATGAATTCGACACAAATATCTATCGTTTACGTTGTTTTTTTTGCTCGTCTTGCTCTTTCCAACCCGACCTAGAGGGGTGCCAAACATACCGTTTGGTTGAAAATTCACCATAACGGCATTGGTAGTATAATGTTTCATCTAGAAACATTGAAAATTGCAGAATGAACACAAATCAATCATTTTCATTTTTGTGTCATGCCACCTTCTTTCCACCCCCTCTCACTGACCTAGGGGTGGAAGGGATACCATTTCTCATGGGAGCTGAATTTTGACAAGCACGATATCAGGATGTCACCAATCAACTCAGCGACGTTGATACCTGTGGATTCTCCTCTGATATATTATTTTCGATAATTTCCCAAAGGGTGGAACGGTGTTGTAGGCGTTGTTCGTGATCTCAAACATCCCCGATAATGTCACTCCTCACCACAGCGGCTTTGAAAACTACGGTAACATAACTAATATTGGACATTTTAAATAGTTTTGACGTCTTCTTAATTAAAATAATTCGTCTCAGCAAGCCCGAATATTATAAACTCGACACTTCCATCGATCATTTTAGACCATTTTTACGTGTTACACCATTCCCACCCTACCCTTTCACTTTAATAATTCATCTCTGCAACCCTGAAGGCGATGGATTTGACTCTAATACAGGTCATTTCATATTATTTTTATGTCCCTCCATTCTTACCCTCAGCTCCCAAGGGTCCCGTACCTCCATGTTATTTAAACACCATTGGCTGATCAATTGTTCACCTCAGCAACCCTGATAACTATTTGTTTGATGCAAATCGGTCCTGTCCAATTATTTTTTCGTTTCATGTCGTTTCCACTCCATTTAGGAGATAAAGAAGTGTGTCATTCCCACCCCACCCTGGGGATGCAAGTAATATGTCACCAACACAATTTGTTGCCAGATAGTGAGTCATCGCTGAACCAAATTTCGTTGAAATCGTTTCAGGCAGTCGAGAGTTATAGTGCGCCACACTTATATCCAATGTTATATAAGTTGACAGATACAAATTGTGAATAAATTAATTTATAGACTTATATTATTGTGTTTTATTAATATTCCGCCTCAGTTCATAAAAAGGTTATTTTTAAAATCGTGGACACATATCATAGAAATAGAAATTTTCCATCAATCTGAGTATTACAAACAGTATTAAAGTGGAAATAAGACTTTTATATATGATTCGTGCATGGAAATAACACATTAGCCACAGTATATATTCTAAAAATTATATCCGCTTCATTATTGTGACGAAACTTCATTGTTGTGAAAATGCTCAATACCAATTCTATCCTCCAAAACGCTCAAGACTAGATCTGGTAATACGTAAACGACCAAAACTAGTATTGAGCGTTTTGAAAACATAAGAAACTCTAAAAAGTAATGCGGTTAGAAAGATATTTCCCATGATATAGAGAACTCCTATTTTAAAGAAGAAACCAATATGCAATACGCCAAGTTTTTGTATGATATTTTTAATTTTGCCGATGACGACCGATTTATCGATCGTAATTATAAAATATTAATGATAAAATGTTTCGCGCAAATGAGCGCGCTGCAGATTTCCTTCGAAGATATTACCCATTGCTAAAAGTCACTGTTAATGGACGGCTAGCGAGTTACTGTTCCAAATATTGGAGTATGGAAGATTTAGAAGAATTGGACGAATGGAAGAATTAGAGAAAATATCATGAATTAAATAAAATTATTTAATTGTATTCCGTGACTCACACTTCACACCATATTAAACTAAGAAAATGGGTTGAACTTTTATAAACGATTAAAGGGAATTTATAAAACAATATATACAATAATATGTGAAGATATTATTTATAAAAAATTTCCTTCGCGTTCTTAATTGTAGTCAACTTCGGCGGTTCATCTTACTTTACATTCCCCTTACACTTTCCAGTTCTTTGTTAGATTCGGTATTAATGATATTAATTTTTTTTTTCGTGTATTTCGCGATATTCTGGGTCATTTCCCATTCAAACTCCTGTGCACAATAACTCAAGTCGGAAAGTATTCCACTTGTTCAACATTTTCTTGTGTGTCACAGGGGAATCGGAACATTTCATCTTAGTGACGATTCAACGTATCTACCTGCGCGGCGGAGGGTCAATCTGTGGTGATGTAGGTGGTAGTCCGCAGGGTTGCACAAGGAAAACGGGAACGTTTACAGACCACTGTTGCCCTCCTAAACTTAATATTAAGAAATATGCGAGTTACTTCGCTAGACGTGCAACACCATATTTATATTTCCTTTACCGTAGTAACAGTTAATCTATTAAAATATATTTACAAGTATACACGATATTTTGCTAATTATACAATAACAATATATTTTAAAATATTTTGATTTTTCTTTAGTAAGAAATCCTCATTATTCCTTGATTCAAAAAATGAACTGAATCTTGAATATCACTCTCAAAGTCATTACAGAAACTAGAAGAGGATGAAAACTTACAATATTTTCTTCAAAGAGTGGCCTACATACAAAAATTGGAACGATCAGACCGCCTGATAATTTACAGTACACATGTAGAAAAATTATATATTTCCTTGTCTGTTCCTCTCTCCGTTGTTTCATTTTAGTTAGTTGTTTCGTTTTAGTTTAATTTCATTCAAATGCTAGATTTCATGAATTAAAAACCCTACTTACTGAATGTTATTATCTGTTATTATCCACTTTTTTATAATTACAAACGGGAAACAATCAAGGAAGATAGGGTTGCTTCGCAGGAGTTATTTCTCTTATTATTAACAACAGGCGAAATAATACGAACTTGTTTGTCCCGGACCAACAAGTTCATACTGATTCCCGCCGCGGAAGCCTACGTTTGTAGGCGAAATAATGATCATTACCTTAAATATTTTAAGTTTTGGTGTTTTTTTTATCGGATTAATTCAAATAAATGAAGCAAAACATTTGTACTTGTTCAATCACTCAAACAGAGGGAATTTAAAAAATGGAATGCGAAAAATTTGTTGAATGGTAGTTTGAATGCTTAAGGAGAAAAACATATTTTATTCACAGCAACTTCAAGAAAACCCATTCCCACGAGCTTTCGTCTTCAGTAGCAATAAGGTTACATTAATCATTAATTTACGCAACTGATGGAATTGTAAATATCTATCTTACCAATGTAACTGGTATCCAGCATTATATCTTTGTGAATTTTACACAGTGGTTGCTCGCAAGTTGGCACTCTCGGACAGCACTAAAAGAAATGCAATGAATACTGTTAAGATTAATATAAATGGACTCAACGAATAACAGCTGACAGTTTGCGTCCCTTGAACAGTCTTTTTTCCTAACATTCCTACGAATACAGAATATCTTACCTTCTGACGAGTCAATGCCACGCTATAATATTTCCATGTAAATTAATTTACCCCATTTTGTTTCATGTGATTCTAGATGTTGATACACTTATGTTGTGAGAGAGTTCCTTTTTACTTTCTCATATACGTAGTATATAGAAAGTTTTGTAATCGAGAAAAATTTGAAAGCGAGATTTCGACGGAAATTTCCATTTAGGTTATCCCTTGTCGTGACGCCACCTCGAGTATGTCCAACTAAGCATGTTAGAATGGGGTCAGGCGCACTAGCAGACGAGACTATGTTACGAGGTTATGACGTCAGGCTATAAACCATATAAATAGGGTAAGATCAGAGGATCTCGCCCACTCTCTACACACTCTACTCTCTCGCCATCTGGCCTGCCAGCCGGACCGAACCCGGGACCGCCAGCCTCCGCTCCGACCGAGCTGCTTACTGGCATCCGCCGAACCACGATAGCCTGACGAGCATGACCTCGCCAACACATCTCTCTGGGCCTGCACCCCATCAACCGTCTTTGTGAGTATTAAACCCCTCTTACGCACTATGAGTTTCTCTGGAGCTAACCTCTACCCGACCTCTACCCCCCTTTTCCCCCTTTTTCCCCCCATTGCCGTGTCCAACCTCGCAGCTCAGCTCGGCCAAACACTGAGCTGCTAGCAAGACCACGACATCCTGATTCAGAAAAAGTGTTTTTTGGCATTGTGTCCGTCCGTCCGTCTGTGCGCAGCGATTCTGAGTAAATGGATTAACTAATGTAATTCATATTTCGTATTTACGGTAGAATTTACTTGTTGTCGATTCACGCGCTCCAATTTTTTTTTTTTTTGCTTTAAAACGAAGGGTTCTTCACCCGAAGGTCAAAGTACTCTTTTGAATGTTTCTGAAAAAGGACACAATGAATTTGCTCAAATTTTCGGTACGTAAAGTACAATTAGTATGCATTACATCCGCATTATCAGTATTTTTGCTTGAAAGTTTGGTAAAGATGCAGTAAAATAATTTCTGTCTCCTAACTTACACATTAGTTTACAGTTTCAAGAAGTTTGAATAATATTTAGAAGTGTAAATGAACCAAGCAGACGTAGAATACACTTTTCATAAACTGAAATGAAGGATATGGTAATGATAAAATACATAGGAGGACAGCAAACTCACTGCAGATACGAAAATACATCAATTTCTGTCTACTACGAAATTACATTTACATAACACTTTTACGATATTTATAAGACTGATTTGTCGCTATATGTTTTGAAATAATATTCTGAATATTTATTTTACTTTCAAATTTCAAATAAACGACAGTAATAAGTTCATCTAGCGACTTTGAGCATGAGTAGAGCACTGGAAAACGACCAAAATATACAGGACCACGCCAGAAATGACCCTTTCACTACAGAATAATTTTCTCACACTATGCTACAGACGGAGAAACGTATATGGAAGACCCTTCAAAATCATTTATTTTGTTCCCAATAACATTCATTCATGGGAGAAAGTATGTGCAATAGTTTTGTACCAATAGTTTTATCTTTCTTTGTTATTTATGAAACATTTGTCCAAATCTGTAGTGATTTTGCGTAGAAAAGGGAATGGATTTGAAGATTTTATTTTCTTAAAGTGGTGAAAATCATAATTTGAATGTAACATACTTTGCCTTATGTTTTGTTTTTACTTTTAATTTTTTTTCTTCAAAAATGTCATGTTTTTTTGAGTATGTGTAACATTTGAACTATTGAATTTTGGTTTAACTATCAAATGGATGAAGATGGATTTATTACGTCATTTTATTTTTATTCTGGAAGGACTTAATTCGTTTTATGTGAAAAAATAATTTAAAAGATAAGAATTTGAGGACGTCTTTTGAATTTAGATTTTCGTAATTTCTGTACATACTACACCGTTGTGACTGATTGATTGACTTGCTCATTCATCAACGCAGAGAATAAGTAATATATCCATGAACTACTTGACGGGTTGTTGCCCTTGTATAGCAGAATATAGGTAAAAAACAACACCAAATTTTTCGAAATTTCCAAATAGCGGAGATTGTTATAGAATTTATATTTTCAACTGGTGGAGGACGAATGTCTTCTGGTTCAGTTCTTCTTGCCCCATGTTATGTTGCAGAAAATGGTATTTGGAATATCCAAAAACCAGAAATAAGTTAATAGTTAAACAATTATTGTCAGGTTTACAATTTTTTGAATCAAGGAATAATGAGGATTTCTTACTAAAGAAAAATCAAAATATTTTAAAATATATTTTTATTGTATAATTACCAAAATACAGTCTATACTTGTAAATATATTTAATAGATTAACTGTTACTACGGTAAAGGAAATATAAATATGGTGTCGCACGTCTAGCGAAGTAACTCGTATATTTCTTAATATTAAGTTTAGGAGGGCAACAGTGGTCTGTAAACGTTCCCGTTTTCCTTGTGCAACCCTGCGGACTACCACCTACATCACCACAGATTGACCCTCCGCCGTGCAAGTAGATAAGTTGAATCGTCTCAGAGATGAAATGTGCGCGACTCGTCACAGGACATGAATCAGCATATTCTCTTCAACTCTCCAAGATTTCCGGAAGGGTGCTCCCTTTTCCAGACTTTTGGATACTTCTTCATCACCCGCTCCGTCCAACCTATCTTTATTCCGTACTACCTGAGATAAACTCGCGTGAATTTTTTAATTTAAGTACATCATTATAAACGCCATTAATGAATGTAAGAAAAAGTATATTTGCAAGAAACGCAGGGTAATACACTTGGTTCCACCTTAGAAAACGCGTATACCAAATTTTGAAGTTCTAACGTAAGCCGTTTGGTCGCTCCTTGACAAAAAAAAATCCTCTTGAATAATTTATAGAAACATCTCTACTGAATTTGCTAATAATCGGAGGAATATCTCTGGTGATATATGTGCCGGATTTCGAAGCCTTTTCGCGAAGCAACGCCGCTGAAAAACAGACGCACAGACTCTTTGTTTTATATTGTTGATAAACATTACTATACAAAGAATCATTAACGAATTTGGAAGAGCTTTCAAAGTCATTTATTTTGTTCCCAATAACATTCATTCAGGGTAGAAATTCTGAGAGGTACTGGACTGAGAAGGTGAGCAACACGCCAAGTCGGAACCTTTCTAAGTACGAACGAACAAATATTGACCTTTACGGAACCTTAGGTGTCTCCAACATATTCTATAGCTGATAATTTCGAAGGTTTCTAACTTTTTTTTATACTTCCGCAATACACCACATCTCGTTGCTACATGTCAATTTTTTCTCCATGTTTCGTAGAAGAATATAAGAAGGGTAAAATTGTATTTACTTATCTATTCGTCATAATGATTTAAAACAAAATTATTTCATTAAAAGAATCATTACCCGAAATATCAAGGCTGCATCACGCAATACACGTGATTTTAGTCATTTCTCATCAAATGCCATAATCGTCCCCATAGATTTCAAAGCGTCTTCTTTAAAGTTGCGTATAGATTGTCAAAAAGCAATTTTGTACGTCGCATATCAGTCAATGTCGGTCAGAGAAGACGGTCAAAAGTTGAAATATTAATATATACAACTAAAAAATAATGTACACGTGGGTTGTTGACATTAGGCGTATCAAGGCATTTGAGTTTGTCTTGGACTTGGGAGAAATTTTCGAGAGAAGTTTAAGGGGTAATTCGATGTATTTTTATTTATGGATTCTTGAGGTCTTCGGATAACAGTTCACTGAGTTTCTTTAAAAATTCATGAAGAATTACGTTTTGTTCCGCAATTGATTTACTCAATGCACATAATTGTAGTATTTGTGCAAGAGTTTACCAAGTTTTATGTTGCTACAGATACTCAACACCTCTAAAGTCATGAAAGTATTTTGTCAAATCTACCCCAAGAATTTAACCAGATACAAGATTCAACAAAAATTGAAGAGTTCTATTCCTGTCATTCATGTTGCGAAATTCTTTTATAATATCTTGATGTTTTTTCTTTTCTTCTCACAGAAAGCTTTTCTGGATCGCTATTTTCCGGTTAGTTTTTCTTTCTTCCTGAGAAGCGCATGTCATATTTTAATTCCAATTATTTACCTAAGGTGCAATAAACATAAACATAACTATTTACCTAAGGTTCAATAAAAAATGACAGTCATACACTCCCCTTGTTTAAACTTAATTTTTGAAAAAATTATTTCAAAAACTGCCATTGAAAAAATTTGAAAAATCATGAATTATGGCGGCAATTATAAATGCCATAATTTAATTCCTGTTCAACTGACTCTTTCCTTTTACATATTTCATTTGATTAACGTGAAAATACAGTAAATGTAGTAATTCGTAATTGTGTACAAATATAGATATAAATTGTAAATGTATATAGCCGATGTGGTGAAAGAATGTGTAGGAGCACAATCCTACATATTACAGAGTAATGCGTATGACCAACTCCGCAAATAACACAAGAGTTACATGAAGCCGAAAAATACGACGATGCGCCATGTTGTTTATACTGGTCTCTATGACATTCAAGACATCATCAGCATACGACGCCAAAGAATCCTAACATTGTAAATAGTGGAAGACTCCTTGATACACACGCATGCCGCGTGCAACGAAGACGCCCCTCGTTTATCTCTAAATAGACGAGCCTCGCTCTAGTATTACGTCGTCACGCTCGTCGCTTGTCTTTGTTTAGCTTATAGCTAAAGGCAACGAAGAAATCATTCTGCAGAAAAATCTCGAGGAGTTCACATCGCGAATCCGATAACCTCTCACGAGAAGCTCAGCCCATCAGAAATAATTTCTATCTTCGAAACCTGTGACAGAACGATTTCACACATCAAGTGCTGAAGAAATTCTATCTTCGAAACCTATGACTGAAATATTCTTCGATCTCAGAAATTCTTCTAAGTTGAAACTGATGACAACGATTTCACACATCAAGTGCCGAAGAAATTCTATCTTCGAAATTTGTGATTGAAAATATTTCAAGCATCGTCACGAAGAATCATCTCGCGGCCAGACCTGGGACCCGCTCAGAGACACGAAGCTAACTTCAACCGGAGGCGCCACCACACAACCGAACATTGCACTTCGTCGACTAGTTACAACCTGACACCACCAGCGGTGCCATCTCACGACGAAGAAGGAAACTCCTTACATTCGACCACCGAGTAACCTGAAGCGTGAGTTACGAGAACGAGGCACAAATTCACATTGAACTTTCAACGCCTGTCGTTCGTCGTGTGGTGTTATCCTTTGTTTACATCACGACAACTTTATTTACATAATAAACTTTGTTATTCGAACCTCTGAGTGTTTATTTTGGAGAGGAAGAGATTTTATTGTGAAGCAATAAAAAATCTTCCCCGACAAATGGAATAGAATACACGAGTTCTAAGGCAAATACTAAATATGTTCAATGGGAAAGATTTACTGTGGTGTGTAGATGCCAATGCAAGGAGCACTTGTTGGGAGATATGAATAACGGTAAGAGGAAGGTTGTTTGAGAAGTTTAAAATAGAAAATGGAATAATAATCTATAATGATATACAGATACTTTCGAAGGGAATAGATGATGCTCAGTAATACATTTAGTTCCATTATTTGAGTACCAGAATGAAGCAACAAAAAACCGAGGCAATGGGAAGTGGTATCAAGCGACCACAGGGGAATAATTACTTGAGTTTATAAAGAAGAGTGAATTTTGTGCGAGCAGTTTGGCGTAGAAATGAAAGTGCAAAAAAAAATTGAAGAAACGTAGGTGAAGCAAGAGATGAGTTACAGTTATCGGTTCTCGAAGGCTGTGCGAAGTACAAAGAACTTAGACGAGAAGCGAGAGGTGGGGGCCGCGGTGGTAGACAAAATACTTGTCAGAGTTAAAGAGAGAAGAGAAAAGCGAAGGTAAAGTGAAGGAAGCAAAGAGGAATTGCAAATGTATAGTTGCGCTACAGAAGGATGATCGAAAGGTGGGAACAAGATTCAAGGTAGCAATACTAACAGCAAAGGAGAAAAATTTCATCATTTCTGTTAAGCGAAATTTTTTTATGAAAATTCATCAACTTAAACGGGTATATTATTTACGTATACCAGGAATATCATCCACATGTTCTTTCTCGAATAATGTTTCACAACGTTTCACATTTTTGTTGAATCTTGTTTCTTGTTGAGCACAATTTCCTTGTTCACTTCTCATTAATGAATGCTACGGAGTATTTATTTTCTCTAATACAGCAAGTCCTCTTTTCCTTGTTTACCTTTAACATAAAGACTTTCATCTTCCGTCTTTTGACCAACTGTTTCAGGAATCTAACACGTCACTTGTTTGGAACCAATAATTTCTTTATGAATTTTAATCGATGAAAACTTCTACATTATTATTTACTAAAATTTTCCTTTGAATAAGAAGTGTACTTGGAAGTACTGGCTGTTCGTGAACTACGGAGGTATGCGTACGATATTACCGGCATGTTTAGTGTACTGAACTCCTGCAGGAAAGTGTGGTGAAACATTAAATAAATTAACGTAGGTTGTTGATACTAAATGGAATCATTAAATTTACAACTATATTTGATTTTCCTTAATTCTCTTCCTGTTTTTCATCATTTGGCCATATGCATCGTTCTAGTCCGTTCGATTCACCCGTATAATGGAGACCAAATATCCAATATAATTGTTACTGAGATTGTAAACTCAACAGTGCCTAATAAATAAAAGTCGGTTCGCCGTTACGTGGCAGATCTTTCCCGCTGTAGATTCTTCTCCAAATCTTTTAGAAATGCATGTAGGCGCTTTCAGCTAGAAACCACAGACACGAAGTACGAACTCTCTCGTACGAATCTCTCACAGAGCGACTCGGCTATGACCGTCAGCGCCACGCATCATGTAACCGCAAGCGAACCTTCCGTAAAACATGTTCCATATTTCCCAAAAGGTTTCGATATTGACATCTGCTGAGCAACATTCGATATTGTNACATGTTCCATATTTCCCAAAAGGTTTCGATATTGACATCTGCTGAGCAACATTCGATATTGTCATCTGCTGAGCTGCGCTGTGGTATTGCACCACCAAGATTACTATGAATGTGACCTGAAAATGGAAACTACATAGCTCTTATTCCTATTTTTAATTTTTTTTCTTATTTTATTTATATTCTCTCAAAGACAGAATTATATCTCTGCATCTCGCAAAGACGCGTGTATAATAAGGCAATAGTGAGATAATGAATAATAGTGAGTTCAGGTTTCTCTTTGCATTTCCTCCAAACGTCAAAGAACCTGTTCAACCACGCTTTGCAGCTAATGAAAAGGGGTTAGGAGTTTAGGTTATCTACATTTCGAGTTAAATGGATCATCTCTCTATACCAATGAGATTTATCGACAGCTTATAGGTATTGAAAAAAAAAATTGTCGAATTGCACATTTCAATGACCATTTTAGGATGTCTTTGATTCTGTGACTTATTCCGTGCTATGATGAATATTCTCCTACAGTTTAATGAAATAAAATCTTATATAAAACGAATATTATTATAAATCATCAACAAAAATGACTATTTATTCACTTATCTGATAAACAACCACAACTGTGCGCTATTCTTTTCAGAAGAGATGAAAGCCGGGAATATTTCATTCTGGGAAGAGTAATTTGAAGTCGAGCCAATGTTCATTAGAATAAATGAGGAATCTTAATTCTTCCGAACTCCATATCAAACTTCACGAGTCTCAATTACCCACAATTTGATTTCATTAGGAAGTATGTGATCTAACATACTCTTTACAACCAATTTCGGACTTTTAACGAATATTACTCTTTCTTTTGTTGACTGTTACACATATTTCATAGCTGCAAATGTTATAAATTTCAAGGAATTTTGCGAACACAATATTTTGTAAACTTAGAAGTTTTTTTTAGAACGGGCTGGATGTATTCAATATGAATGTTGACGGTGGTGTTTGCAATATGATACGGAGATGCGGTATGATTAGCGACGTCGCACTCACGAATATTCATCACTATCTCCTAGAATGATATTCACTCCCTAGTACTGTGGCCCCGACATCGATCGTCAGGCTTTAAATTGTCCATCAGCATGTTTGATCGACCATTAACCGTTCATAACCCTATAAAGTACAAGACAATTTTTATGCAAAAGGAAATGAAGAAACCGATGAAGGGAGAAATAGAGAGAGATATTAAATGAATAGGGAAGAAATACAATAAAGAAATCCTGTAATGACATTCTCATTCACGGG
The DNA here is from genome assembly GCA_002313205.1 of Laupala kohalensis. Taxonomy (NCBI): domain Eukaryota; kingdom Metazoa; phylum Arthropoda; class Insecta; order Orthoptera; family Trigonidiidae; genus Laupala; species Laupala kohalensis. The sequence continues at coordinate 459,517 of NNCF01128286.1, forward strand.
GGGATCACATGCTCTGTAATAAAATAAATGAAAAAATATCTGGAACTCAACTTTCCAATAATAATTCATAACAAAAAAGTCATAGCACTTAACACCCTTAATTGTAATAAAAATATCAGAAAAAACACTCCCACAAAAAAATTATAATATATTATAATTATCAAACACTATATTACATTAGAAGATTAATTGATATAAATAAATTTATCCTCACAACCTTACATAGTACACGCCTGAACATAATGTTTGTACATTCAAGTACAGATTACATGAATTGTCTTCCACTTTAAACTTATTAAAATTGCTTATGGGCTGATCCAAAATATTTGCTAACTCATATTTGCGTAACAAATTTTCGCTATATCTTGATAACGGTGCGACTCTCAAAAATGCGGATTAGCATTCTGTACTCTGAATTAACTGAACAAGAAAAATGTTTATATTCATATTTTCAAAATTTTGAATTTTAAGAAAGCGGAAGTATTCCCAATGCATTCAAAGTCAAATCTCAAATTTGGTTTCTATGCATCAATTTCCTCGTGAGTTGTCGGGGGAACAAAATTCTTAACATACGCACTCATATACACATACGACATTGGACATCATCGCCAAAATTTGAAAATAGACTCTCCTGGATCCAATTCGTAAAGTTCCGAAGGTACCTATATTTTTTCGACCGATTACAATACTTACAATACAATAATATCAGTTTCAATATTTTGATCGGTCCATTTTCAGGAGAAAAGAATTATAATTAAAATTTAATTGTCTTCGAGGCGGCATTGTTAAATAATTTACGTGAAAACATTTTTCGGGAAATCTCTTTGCATTACGAGCGCGGCGTAACCGAAAAGTGTGTTCTCCCACAACATTCAAGAATTATAATTATTATTCACGTGAAGTAATATGATTGTATACCTCGCAGTCTGATGAGACACAATATTTTAAAGAAACAACACTGCAACGCTACGTCTGTTTCTGCAACGATGAGGTTTAAGTCCACAAATGACCATTTATTACGTGAAAGAAATGCTAATTTATTATATCGCAATATATTACGTCCAGGAAGACAGATGTTGCGAGTTGTGTAACCAATGTAAGTGGTGTATCAAGTCTTGTTCCTTTTACACTATCTTTATTTTTTCTTCTACAATTGTTTGAGCAAATTATTCTCTCGGGTTCAGATAGTTTACACTATAAATGTTATTACTTTACTTCAGTTTCAGCTCCAGTAGGACTCATTCATCACATTACTACATACACGTCCTCTCAACTGGAGCTGCATTGTCCGTACGTGCCGAAATGGAGATTCTGCGATTCTGCCGCAAAGACCGGGAATCATGACCGATCACTCAATTAGGGAAACTTCAACCACTGATCCTGTTAATCAATGTAACCACAACCACTGGTAATTACCAAGATCACTCACACGTTCACATCGTTTCTGTGAGAGTTTGGTCAGCCCACCAATGTCGTACGTGCGATTGCAAATGATTGCATGTCGTACTATGACGCTTTCTACGATATAACGCATTCAGCGACCTTTCACCCCAGTAATGTGACCTCATTCCATATAACGCAATTTCGTCAGGAGATAAGAGATTTATACCTTTTTTATGAGATGAGATTAAGTTTTCTACTTTGTATCAGCAAGCGGTGCTCACTTTAATGTGTGATTCATGCATTACAATCACAAATTACTCATAACAATTTAAAAAATTACTTGATGTGTGAAACAAACCAGAGGATATTTTTCGATAAGTATGTGCTCTTATATTCACAGATAAAGGGTGAACGCAAAAAATATGTTATTTCCAATTTGTTTCAAGAGTAATTTTACCTTAGTTACCTTGTGAGTTTTAAATACAATTAAATGTTTCAAAATGTGTAGTAAAATTTACAACAATCTTTCAATTATCTTGACTAAATAAAGATTGTTGATGAAACTAGATCCCATATGCAATATTATCTTGTTCTTAATCATGATATCTTTACATTATAAACATAGTTTGAAAGAAAAGTGGAAAATGGTTAACACTTCCTTTAAAAATTATGTACAACTTTTTCTAACTCTTATGTTTCGTTAATATTAACTGCACTTACGAACGAAAAAAATATTTATTTTTTCCGAGTACTTTTCTTGGTGTTGATTTCAAACACTCCTTTTATTTCGCTTTTATTCATTGATTTATTTCTAAGAGCGCTGATAGTGATGAATATTTAATACCAAACAGATTAAATTGTATGATTTAATGAGTTATATTTCGTTACACTGTTATGATGTAGCAATTGAATGTCTTTTAAGAAAGTGCGATGAGAACTGAAGAGTCTCGGAACTTTCACAAATAACTCTCTTAAATTGGACATCAGATTCATGACATTTCTCCACTCCATTTTTCTTATCATCCTCTTAATGTATTAACACTTCACTAAATGAAATAATCACTGACGGAGTTGTCCATGCTTCTTTAAGATTATGGAATTGTATTATCACGAAAAGATTCTTTGTCTATTTTCATTCTTTTGAGATTTTCTTAACTATTTTTTGATTCCAGATGACTTCCATAGTAACCCTAGTTCAAATCACAGCAATATTCTTCGATGTATCCTCCGTTCCTCTTTCAACAAGTTATCTCCCAGTGGCGGCGGATATGAGAAAACAGTGACTATTTGAAAACCTGATTCCCACGCTTCCATGTTCAATCAACCAACTTACCCGGAGCCGCAGCGAGGCAATCTCTCCTGTTTCCTCAGCAACCTCTCGCTCAGACCTACAGTCTGGAAATTCAACTCCTTGCGCTGCCACCACCCACTGCTCAACCTTCACGAATAGATCTGAGAGAGAAAGAGGATAAATCGATTCGTCGCCAAAGCAATCACAGTATCCACGCTGTTAATCGAACCATCTCATACTGTGAAACTTATTACTTGAACAGAGCAGAACTAAATTGGTATTCGACAGGTCTTGAATAACAGAGTGACGAACTCTCCTCGGAGTTGCAAATTAACTGAAATGACGTTAAATGTTCTTGATTCCTAATCATGAGATTGTTTTGCAAAGAAATTTGTTACTTAAATTCAAAAACGACTAATATATCTCTATATTAATTTTATAAAATTTTAAGGTATGAGAAAAATTGGTGAACATTATTCTTCATGTTTATTCTCATTATTTTATAAATTTATCTCGAACTAAGTTTACGTTTTTTATTAAATATGTCTTAAAAAGAGATTTCCTTCATTAAACTTGATTTCACCATTTCATTTTGTAGAATGACTTGAAATAAATGAAAACGAGCTGTATTGAAAGAAACATTCAGACATCTTTTTTGTTTTTGTGAATTCGTCTCACAAAGATAGAAAATACGTCATGATATTATTTGAGTTATGAATTTTATTTCATTCTAACCCAAGGTATTAAGTTGAACAAAACTATATTTTTATTCCTCACTAATACCGCTGCTCTATAAATTCACTAACTCAATTAAATTATACTAAGAGAGAGTGCGCTAATGTTCGGAGTGACATTTCGGAATGGATCCAACAATTTTGCTTGATATTTGAATGTGACTTGATATATTCCATAAAAGTGCAACATCCTTAATTTTGATTAGTAAATACCGTGATATTTCGACATATTATTGCTTGAAAATCCGAATATCCTTATGATATTTTTCAAGAGAAAGATCAAAAAGAGAATTAAATCATATTTTAGGCTAGTTAAGTTAATCAACAGTTGAAATTCATATTCCTTACCTCCCCGTTTGCATTTCACTCCAATGTACTTGCCACGACGAGCGATGGAAATTCTACCTCGCTCGCTTTGAATGTTTCCGGGTGTATTTAGAATATTCACATACAATCATTTACTCTGATGGTTTTTCAAAATAGCGCCCGTTTATCAAAGGAATAAAAAAAAAGTAACAACGCAAAGGCTTAAAAATAATTATTGTCGTTAAAACAAGAGTTTCAGTTCTTTGTTGTAGTACTAGTTTGATGTAGTACCCCAAGCATACATTTTTTATACTCAAATAACTTATATTAAGATAAAACAGTATGGGAATAAAAATATTATAAATATGCCATGACAAATAACATTAAAAAACTAATTATAACACATTTATATTACTTTTTCACTGTCGACAATTCAACTAAAATCAGGATGACAGTTTTTTCTAAATATAGAATGATAATATGGGTTATGATTGATTTTACCTTTCACTATATTTAATTAACCTATAAGTAAAATACCAACAACTTTCATTTAAATCGCACGAATGCTGAAACACTCTCTCATACGAGTACGATGAAGTTAATAAAGAGAGCTCTACCGGGTTAGTAATTTCGTTGCGACCACATTCCTATGTAGTTCATGACAGTTAAATTGCTCTGCCATGCACGCAACAACAAAAAATTTAAAAGATAAAAAATAATTCGTATGCATAATTAAAATATGACTCACTTAAATTATATTTTTGCTAGAACATTTCTCGTTAATAATTATTAAATTTACTCTTATGCAGTGAACACTGAAAGAAAACTTTTAGTACCTAAAAGAAATTCAAAATTTAATTATGTGTGTATTAATTCATCAATAAGACATAATTCATCAATAACAGAATAATTAATTCAATAATATAACTCATCAATAACAGAAGTGTTCTCATTACAGTGAGGTAAATAAAATCCAAGGAGTCATTGGAGTTAAAACAATCATGAACCAAATCATGCATATTTACGTGTGAGAATATAATTATACTATTTGTGAAACTATATGATTTTAACATAGTTTACAGACCTATTTTTGATATTTGATAATATCGTCTTATTCTTACGCGAAATTAAAATATGATGCTTTTTTAATATGATTCGCGTTGCAAAGCTTATTAAAAATTATATTCACGATTTATCTCGTTCTTTACAATAATATTGGATTCAGATTTAAATAGTTTTACTTTGGATAGTGAATTGTGTAAAGTATATTTCAAAATGTAATGAATTATATAAAATTAAAAATATAAAATTTATCAATGTAATGAAACGGCTTATTTACAGTTCAATTACGCATTCTCTCGTTTAACAAGGATGAAAATAAATAACTAAATAAAAAAATTAATAGGAAGCGGAACATTGAAAAAGTTTTTGATGAAGGTTCTGGAAAGAACATGAGCCGCAAGCGAAATAAAGCTGTACAGGAACCGTGTGTAGCAACTGTTCGGGATTTGTTCAAACACAATTTCGTCCCCGTATGTAAATGAAGAGTGGGCAGAATTCTTTTTCGTTCCAATTTTGGGAACACACACGATCATATTTTGCCGTGCGGTTAATTCTTTACGGACGAAACCTGAACGAAACTTTCATAATTTAGCACGTCAGGATTACAAACATAGATCTACTTTCCCACTTTCTCACAATTTTAGATATTCTTTTCTAACCCGATACTTAATTACCCGATCAAAAATTTTTATTTTCATAAATAAAAGTCTTAAAGACAATGAACAATGATAGTAATGTATAGTCGGTACTGAGTCTGGCAGTCGGTCCTTTCATGTAAATTATAATAAGTGGATGTTACAGATTTTTTTGTCAGAATGTTTATAAATAGCAAACGTATTGTATTGTAATTATTTTCTCTCCAATTTTCTATGTATAAATTGCAATGGCATCCCCTTTTTATGATAAATATTAGTTTACTATCCTCCACATGGGCATGCGCAGTTGTAACGCTTTTTTGACAGTAAATTTATTTACTTATTTATTACAATTTTTTACCTCTTAACCAACTGATATTGGATATTATTTTACAGTATGTTTATATTCAAATATAATATTATATTAAAATATAATTATTTTATTACATATTGTATTGAAATAGTTACAATTATCGTGCACATTTAGCCTGATCAATGTTTCGAGACTTAAAGACCAACCAACAAAATAAAGTTTGCGTTACGAACAAATGTACGTGCCAACATTTGGAGTGACTTATGGACGGAAGTACGAATTCCTCGCTGTAACTCATTTTACTTTAAATTTTGAAATAATTTTAAACATTTTTTAGAGTATCAGTTGATGGTAGTCAGCTGGGCACCTCAACAGCCACGAGATAGAATACCCAATACGAGTGACCAAAATAATCGGTACAGTGTCAAAACTAAATTATGTAATCTTCGTTGCATTAATACTTACAATCATTGATTTAGATACGGATTAATCAGTGGGTTTATCCCGCGGTTGGAAACTTGTTTGGGATTATAATTTATATTGATATCTCCTAGTGTGGGTTGCAGTTCGATAGATAAAACGTACCAATGAAAATAACTAAATACGAAAAGAGAAAAAGAGATTCGAGTATTTCTTTAAAATTCCTCTGAAAATCAGAACTAAACCGTATCCAGCGAGAGGAAAAGCGCAGATTTTAATCAACCGCAGTAAGAAGCAGGTTTTCAATATTGTAAACTATTTAATTCATTGGTAAAAATGAATTTCATTCTAATTTTTTGCTAAGTTAAGTTGACATGTTCTAAAACTGGATCAAAACTTTTATCGTGAAAAAACAACATAGAAGAATTTTTTAAATGTTAAGGGTCCACGTTGGAAAAAATGGTACAAAGCCGAAAAGAGTAGATATTATAGTATATTTAAATAAACTTTTTTGTTGCAGGTCTCGACATGTTCCCGGACATTTTCAATGGGTGAGTTGTTCAAAGTGCCTGAAAAGAAACGAGTAAACTGAGAGCTCAGTGGGAGAAATAAACGTGGATCGTACCTGATTCATAATACTATTTCAACTTTGTTTCAAGTATTCTTTTTCTAGTTGAAATTTTTACTTGGAAAACAAATTAAACAAGTCGAGTTTGAGCGTAAAAGAAGGAAAGTCTCCTCGTAAAAGGGATTATACCGTAAAATTGTGTTTGATGTTTAAAAATAAGTTTGATTCAAACGAATGCATCATTCAGTCAAAAGAGGGTGTTGAGCTTTATACCAGTTTTCTAAAATGTTTGTTATATTCGAAACATTTCAATGAAATATGTTCAATAACATTAATACTATGTCTTGAGTAGATGAGATGAAAAATCATTTATCAGAAACATTTTTCTCTTCACTCAAACGTACTCGAGGCTGATACTCTCCGAAGCGAACAAATTTCTTCCTAATTCATCTTTGAAGCATCAACACTTTCAGGATCGTAAATCTTCATATATAGGGCAGACTAAACGAACTTTCCAAAATGTATTACCCAACCAATAGGAATATCAGAAGTGAGGACCTCTGTGTGATACTTTCACATTGTATTGATAATTGCCACATTATGGACAGGTATAATACTTCAATATTAAATAAGGATTAAAATTACATTAAGTGATGCTTCCCGGAAATTATTAACAAAAGTATGACACACAATACAATAAATTTACGATAAGTTGTCTAAATTATACAGCTATTTTTTCCGAATTTTGTTTCCTATCTGCTTCTTTGTTTGTGTAGTACAAATTGTTATAAATGTGTGTATTTTCTGTTCTTTATATTAACTAAATGTTGACATGTTCTTGGAACTGAATGTCATTGTCTTCAAATGTCTTACAGTTAAAGAGTAAAATCAGTTGATCTATAGAATAACTAGTTGTGAATTTAGTATGTGTGAAGAAAATCTCATCACAATCAAGGAAGTTCCAAGTACTGAATTGTCTCTAAGGGCGATTACTTCAATACAAAATAATGTAACTGGTCAAGCGACATAAAAATGTTTTTGTAAAACAAAGTATCACTGGAAAGAATGTACATGTGTTGAAAGTAACCGATTATATAATTCAAGATTTCATCAAAGTATGCCTTATTGTAACAAGTAACTGTTTATTATACGATATATATAAATTTGTGATGATATGAATGATCATAATTAATATATGATGTTAATAATTAAGTTGATAAAATAATCATAATTAATTGCAATATTGCGATAACCTTTTTCTGACTATACCTCTTCCAACTATTAGGGTGAAACAAATTCTAGTATTCAATATTTTTACGATCTGGCGTTAGCTAATCTATAGATTAACTAGTGATTTCATATAATAACTAAAAGTATGTAAGAAGAATTATATTCAATACTTCAACAAAAACCAGTTGTTGTTCTATACAATAACTAGTTATTTTATAGATTAACTGAATTTTATAATTTAACGATAACATATCCATATAAATGATGAAACACCTGACAAAGTAACAAAACTATTGGAGAAACTCTTCTTCTTAAGTTTAAAAGCATTACGGGATATTAAAATTGCATTCATCTTTTATAAATTGCATTCAGTTTTTACGAGTGGGGCAGGTGCCCTTCTTTGCTACCCCTTGCGGATACTCCATTGCTCACAATCTCAGAAGAAAGTTTCTCAATGGAACGTAAGGAAAATAAAAGGAGTGTAAGAGTAATTTTCATTCTTAAGATGAATAATGATCATTTTAATCTCCTCACCAGTGTGTAAAAATTATCCACAAAAATACAAATGTTGATAACCAATATTTGATCATGACTTAAAACAAAATGTGAATTCACTATGATTGCTGTCAAAATAGATCTCACTTCTGTCGTCATTCTGAAGAAATTCAGAAGTCAACAGCAATACTACCCTGCTTACATGTTAATATAATTAAAATGAATCAAAGATTTTTACCACAAATTTTATAATTTAAGAATCAGATTTTGTAATATAAACTGCGACGCATAAGATGTTATTATTTGTATGGTTAGAAAATAATTTTATTGTCTGAATAACTCCGTATTTTAATGCAGTCCAAAGGGACAATAAGAAATATTTTTTTAAGCTACGTACAGCTTCGTAATGTTGAATGAACATTTTTTGTTATGAGAATCTATTTACTCATAGACTGCATAAATAACTGGCTGGAGAATTACAAGGATGTCGGATGGCGGTCCATGTATCTCTCCATGTACGAATGGTGTGAGGAACGAATGATCAATGAATTTTTAGTGCAGTGAAAAGCAGCGGAAACGAATGAACTCGAAGAAAATGCGAATTCACTTTGTCCACCATTTGGATATCGCCAGTGTCACCAGAGGTAAAATGCGAATGCGCCATTCATTGCACCGCGATTCACTCTACTGTTAATTTCGTAATAAAAAAATCATAGAACAAATAATTAAATAAACTTTTGAAATAAATGAATTATCTCTGAGATAAGAGTTATTGAATCTCCAACTTCTAGATACGCAGACCCTTGCGCCGCTCAAGCGGAAGCATCATGGCTCCGCTCCGCAGGCACCACGGTAGCAACCGCTAACGCCACCTTCGCCACAGCGGAAGCCTTGCACGCCGCTCGCAGCGCTGCCTACGGGGCTGTATTGCCCGCGCTCCTTGCGGCGGGGTTGTCCGGCGCAGTGGCAGCGCTCGTGGTGTTGTCGCGGCCGTCGCTGCGCGGCGCCCCGTACGTCTTCCTCGCGGCGTTGGCGGCGGCCGACGGAGGCGCGCTGCTGTGTGGCGCGTTACCGTTGGCGCTGAGACGCGGTGCGCCGAACGCCGCTCCAGCCGAGCGAGCGGCCGCCAACGCGTGCGCCGCCGCGGGCGCGCTGCTAGCAGCATGTCTCGCAGCGGACAGATACGCGTCGGTGCGATGGCCGGCACACGCTGCTAGGTGAGGGAAAAGGGATTTGATGAAAACACACTCTTTCTCTGAAGACACTGCTGTTGACGAAGAAGAAAAAGAGACAATTACGTACCAAACTTGCTTTGATTATTTTTTCGTTTATCTAAAAGATCATTAAACCCGGAGTCTTCCCCGTTCGTATTTAACGTCTAATTTCAAATTACCAATGACATTACAATACATTGGCTTCGCGGTTAATGTCACAGGACCGCCAAGACCGCCAAGAGGTTTTAGGGGACCTAGAACTGATTTAGAATTTGAGTCACATTCAAAACCCCCCCTCTCATTCAGTAGATGTATATTGTAAATTGAAGTATGGAAATTTATCAATACTCTTTAGCATACACAGTTAGATTATCATATTTAGTAGCTCAAAAAACAAAAATTATATTTTATGAATAAATTAGCAAGAAAATATTTAATTAATCTACGTTTTTTATATTACGCAAAAATTCAAAACTTTAGTTTGGGTAATGTAACCATAACTTATAATAATTTAAGATAAGATTTATGTTATCACAATTTAAATCAAGAGGTTTAACAATTATATTAAAGTAATTCGTTTCTAATTAACTCTTGCGGTTTTCTGGTCTCTTGTGAATGTCATTCAATGCATTTTTATTTTACTTCTTAATAGTATTACTTTAATATTTAAAATAATATTTTACCTTAATTCACTTTCGTACGAGTAAGCTTCCAATGTCTACCGCTCCGCAGACGCGCGCAATGGAAGTGCGGTGCTCGAACGGCCGCCGCGACGTGTTTCGCGCTGGCAGCTGCGGGCGCCGCTCCGCTGGCGTTACTGCCTGCTCCCGCCATCTGCCCTTCACCACCACCGCCACCCGCTGCACTGTACTCGTTCGTGGGCGGCTCGGCACCGCTTTCCGCTTCGCCGTGGGCCGCTGCGTATATGTGGGCAGCGGAGGGCGGAATGCGACTGTTGCCCACCGCACTCCTCGTCGCAGTCGATTGTCTGCTGGTGCGCAAGTTCCGGACCCTCGCTTCCAAGAGACGGCGCTTCCGGGCCGCATCCGACAAGTTCCGACAACGCCACCTCTTGGATTCATCCATTAAGGTATTCGTCGAGAACCAGACATACAGTGCACGGTGGAACCATAATATTACGACGATTCGGTCTCATATTTTCATTTAATTATATTCTCCGCTTTTTTAAACTGTAACATTTGGCAATATGCAATATAAGCATGAGTGGTTACGTAGTCTCAATTTCCCCATCTCCACCCCAATTTTTCTAGTTTTCCTCCTTGGATTGAATTCATATGTTAGACCACTGAGAAGTTCATTAATTTATTTATTTCCCAACTATTCTTTTAAATATTATTTTTCCCGAGGGTTTGAAACGATCATTAACCGACACCGATATTATGCAAAATGTTTTCTTATTAAACCCCGTTCCTCAGAGCACATGTGAATATACAATGTAATTTAACTCTCTAGTCGTGTTATTTTTAGTCGAATTAGCTAGATATTGAGGGATGTTATAATGCTTTGTAAAGGCATAGGGTTCATTAACTACGAATAATCTTACTTTTCAAACACTGGAAAATTTGTTGACTGTGTATTGAAATGTACATGGAGGTGAATGATTCCTAAGAAAATAAAATCTGAAGGAATTTGAAGTGAAAAATTCTACTCATAAAAAAGATCTTCTCCAGAATTGAAAACAAGTTATTTTATTCTGCTTATGAACGAATTTTTAATTGTAATATTCGTAGTTTTACAAATTATGTTTACTTTTCAAAATTACAGAATTTATGTGATCATTGTTTAGAAAAACTGTTTTTCGGGTCTGAATAAGCTTTTGTCAGATACTTTTCTTTCCACAGAACAAACAAGTAAAATACTTTGAGTAATTCTTATGGGTTCCGCTTCCGTTCGTTGTAGTCCTCTTAAGGCGGAACCATGTTGTAATTTTCAATTGCAGGTTGAAGCAGAAACCGGATGACTATGGAAGCGGATGGCTGTGGAAGCCGGAACATATTTTGGGAACATTTTTAAAGGATATTATTTTCGCTGTGGTGCTCAAGAGATGTTTTACATGCCATATAATAAAACGACTGCGTGATGCGCACTTCTGCACTCGAAATATCCACCGATCTCGATCGATGTAGAAGACGCTCACGAGGACAAACGAACTAGTTTCAGATTAAAGTACAAGTGAGGCAATTTCCTTGCCACAAATTTGAATATCATACCATACAGTACTGACTGAAGTTTAAATCATTAAAGGTAACCTCCCGAAAGTGGATTTGAAAATGGAAAGTTAAGGATAATTTTGTTTTGCATTATAAGGTGGTGCATAAATATGCAACAGTATATCCATTCGTCTACCCAGAGTGACATTGGTTGTTTAAGGAAGTTTATCAAAGTACAATACGTATATTATTTAAATTAATGCAATAATGAATTCTTTGTAGTACACACGCACGTTGGTTAGCACCTGTCAGCACCTTTGGCACCTGTCTACCAAACATTAGAATTATGATAGTGATTGATGATAAAAGCTGAGAATGACAATTCCCGCAGAATTTCAATCCTCCCGGAAAGGGGATCGTGGATACACCAGTAAGTTTTCTTTGAACTATTTGTATGCTAATGCTCTAGTTTATGTAGAACTCTACAGAGATCGTGTATGGTGAGTTCTTTTTTATCTCGACTTACGTTTAAAGTTTAAAAAATAATATTGTTCTTAAAATACTAACTCGTAATGTACAACTACTGCCTGTTAGTTCATCTGCGTGTTTCAAATATGTGATTTCAGGTTGGTGATGCGCCCGCTGATGGAGTTACAGCGTCGAAGCCAAATGGAGGTGGTGGAAGCGGAAGCCAAGTACCCAGCGGAGGAGGGGGTGGTTACGCAGGTCGAGGACGCAGCTTCCGTGAGGAGCGCCGTCTGGTGGCGTTACTGTGCGCGGCGGCGGCGCTGGCGTTGGCGACGGCCGCGCCATCGTTACTGTTGGCGCTCCTGCCATTGGCAGTGTCAACGTCGACGGAGAGTGCAATGGTGACCACGATTACGTCAGCTGATAATGACGTAGAAGACAGCACGCCTACTAGAGCAGAGGCAGCAATAGCATTGCGCGTGTATCTTCTCCGCGCCGCCGCAGATGTTCTTGCAGCTGCCAACCCTGCGCTGAGGTTCTTCGTATGCGCGGCATGCAGCAGAGAGGTAACTGCAGCGAACTTTAAATTAGGAACAGTCAAATTATTTATTTTCAACTGAAGTTACATTTTTATATCCTAAAAATAAAATTTTTATTTTCTTCTGATAATCAATTAAAATTACCATTATCACAAATGACGACTTGCAAATAATTTTGTTCTATCAGACCAAGGAATGATTTTAATTTTCCTTCGAAATTTGTTTTGAAGAATTTAGAACTTCAATACAATAACTTCACGCGCGCTTGGCTCCAGATATTGATCTCATAATAACGTTGCAAGGACAATCTACGCTCTCACACCACACAAAAATTTTATCATTCATATTTTGGTATATACCAAACATTGTATTCTAGGCATTTAGCCGTATTTGCTTATATTTTTATTTATTTCTTCAAAATTTATAACTTGGTCTTTGTGTGTACAATTTATTTGTAAATCATAGTAACTTGGTAATTGTAGACACAAGATAGTTGCTGAGATGAGTTTCTTCTTCTGATTTGCATTTCTTGCAAATGGTGTTCACCTATACGGCATTGCAATGATCACATTTGTGAACCTAGAAAAATACTTGACTATTACGTAATTAATCCTTAATTTAAATTTCACGTTTCTGTAAAACTATAAGTGATTTAAAAATTTCAATAATTGAACCATTAACGTATAAATTATCATCCAGAATATAAGATTTGTACACTCTGAATTATTATTATTTTTATTTGGCATAATAAACAAGATAAATCATCCCATCTCTGCAATTAGTGCATTGAAACGTGACACAAACACCCAAAAAATTCTAGAGTTGGTTAAGTTACTCAGATATTTGTCAAGAAGCGGGTATCGCATATGATAATTTAACAAAACGTTGAAGTAGCGGCCATATCGCCTCTTATATTTTATTTTCAACTAGTTGAATGAACCCGGCGTTGCCTGGGAGCATGAACGACTCACACATCATTTGTGTTTCTATTTTCTAATACTTGCGTTATCAATTACTTATTTTTATTAAACTTCAGTCAGAGTTCTGTCCACTTTCGTATTGAAAACAACGTGCTTCTATTCTTAGTAATTTAATCTCACCTCAAAACGGAGGATTCAGAAAGGTGAGATGACTGAAAGACTCATTGAAAGTGACATCTTTGTCAAAGACTTACAACTACAGAGTACTTCTATTATTGGATACCCAAATCTAGCGACTATAATATGAGAGAAAATTTTTCCAGATTGTTCTTCAGGCTTGCATTATTTTAATTCAACTACACGTGGGTTTAAATATCGAGACCCACCCATAAGCTTAACGACACTACTTCACCCCAAGAGTGTTAGGGGTATCGCACACACCCCCATTAGTGTTGAACTTGTATTTGAATGGTATTGTGTCACAATTCATCCAATAAGCTCCGATAACTATTAAATTGAAACTAATATCAGACATTTTCGATTATTCTCACATACCCCTCACCACTCCAACAATACGGAATCTAGGTACGTTTTCCCTCGCCCCTTTGTAGCTGCATCATTACATATCAGATGTAACCGTATTCATTTCAACGACCCAGAAAACTATGAATTCGACCCTCATATTGGCAGTTTTGTTATTTTATTCACGGCATCACCGTCCTACTTCATTCCTAGGAGTATTTCACTTATATGGTCTGAACATGAAATTGAACGGTATCGGGAGTACTATAATTAATCACGGCATCTTGAGAACTATTAATTCAATACATCAACACTAATATATAATTTTCGACGTATCCACGACTCTGACTCAATGTTGATAAAGACCCAGTTAATAATTTTATTGTTAATTAAATTTACGTTTCTTAAATAATAACTCAATCGTTACAAAAGTGATGCAGGTTTTTACGGCTAACTTGATCAAAATTTAAAAATTCTTTCGGGGAATTAAGCCGCGTCGTCACTTTGGTAAAACTCAACGTTTTGTTGGCTGCAAATGACAACGAAACGTTGAATTTTAACAGAATGACGACACGGCTTAATACCCCGAAAGAATTTGTAAATTTTGATTATTCGTTAACATTGGCGCAACCAACGCTGGTTATATTGGCTAAATATTTGGTAATCAGCTAGTTGATAACTTGGTGAAATATGTATTAATCAAGCCAATTAAGAAAATACAACTTTGTGAACATGAGTAAGAGAACTTAGCATTTTTATACTGTGTGTACTATACTATGTGTAGTTTTTTTGTCTTCAGGTATATATACTATTCGTAGTGTTTTCTCTCCGGAAAGTGAAATTTGTAAGTGATATTTTTGTTATTTTGGTGGTACGGTTAATAAATTAAATTGATTTTTGTAAGATGGATCGTAACCTTGTAAACTAGAAAGGTAGAGAATAAGAAGTGCAAGTCACAGTAGATGTAGATCGTGAGGTAGACGAATCAGGATTCATCGAAAATAAAATCAACGGAAAATTATTTAATTATTTATTAAATTTAATTTTACAAAATAATAACCAAACCGTTACATGTGAGTGTAATTTAATATTTTCATTCACATTCAAAAACTATCAATCAGCGCACAACACCCAGAATGCTGCCTCTCAACATACGTATTGATAGTTTATATTCTGATCCAAGGAAATATTTTGTCGATGTCTCTTCTCGGGAGGAATGCAGCTCATCATATTAGTGTCTATCTTCGAAGTATACTCTTTACTTTACAAAGTCATCGAACTATTTAGTGCACATTGGAGTAGTAAGTAATAATTGGAGACCTAATCTCCGTCAGTTGTAAGGTCATCTAACGAGGAATGATAAGATTCCAAGATCATCTGTAACATCAGATGGACATATCCTATGGCCGCCACATTGCGGAAATAAAAATTATAAACTAGACTCATGAGTCAAGTTGAGCTGTTCGAAAGTTGATGTGAGAGTGACTGTGGGCTGTGTATCCTTGAAATTGTGGTTCCAGATGAATGCATTGTGTTCCAGGTGCGTCGTGTCTTCCTTGAGACCTTCTGCGGACGCGCGGCTGCCGGCAAACGTCGAAGGCGACGTGGAGCGGCAGGCGACGGCGGAGGTGGCGTCTCTCCAGGAGGTGGAGACGGAGACCGCGGCGCCGATGTGGACGCCAGTGGCGTGGGTTTGGAGGACTTCAGCCGCAATGGAGGCACCACTTTCCGTCAAAGCCCCGACGGCGCTACAGGCAGCGTGGCTGCGGTGACGGCTCCTCGCGCCTCTGCGTCCGCCGTCACTGACGCCGATGACATCACAGACGCTGCCGAGCTGCTGTCGGAATGCGCTCCGTTACCCGCCACTTCCACGCTCAGTCCCACTAGAGCGCCTTGAAGAACCTTAGCGACTTCGGTCTCGATGCCATAAAGAATGAAATTTCTCTTTCATTAGAATATTTGGATGCTCAGGAACCTTTCCAAGGTAATGAGAAAGAACTGCGTTATCCATGCGTATTTGGATTATGTAGCGTCACATCGATTTGGATTCTATACACATTTGGATTATGTAACGTCCCTTCGTCTCAATCTTGAGGTGGAACTGTTTGACAGAGGAAACATTTATTGATACGCGAGTCTTCCTCGTTTATGAAATACTTCGAAAAGTCGTGCGATGCTCTTAATCGCTTTCATTCCAAAGGATGTTTGGGCGTTCCTCGAGACACGTGTTCGAATCGTTTTTCTCGAGAACACTAACGATGAGGGAGACTTTGACACTCGAATGTATACCATTGTGGTTTACTCATACCATACACGGGAACAAAAATAATGAAAAAAACACGCATTCATTCATTCACTTATTTATTTATTTATTTGGCTCAACTATGTGGCTACCTTCTTTACATGTAATATTATTACAAGGTCTTTTTACCTGATACATTCAATGTTAATTTTTTCCTTACCACACTCCTTAGCCTTCATGGTTACCCGTCAAGTACTCGTCGCTGCGCAATTTTTGTTGTTATAATTACTATTCACTAATCACTAGTCATTTTCTGTCCTTCTGCCCTTCCGCCCTGTCTTCCGCCCTGTCTTATAAATCTTCTGTCTCAATCTTGGCTGTCTCAGTTCCATTATCATCCTTTTGGTCACTATTTCATACTTCGTCCCTACCATTCTTTTGTCCTCAGCTATCCTCTATTCTCCTCTCTTTAATGTATCGCTTATCTGTGTAATTGTCACATAATCTCTGAAATACTCCTTTACCGTTTTCGTTACTACATACTTTTTTTTCTTTTTTAATATACTTACCTCTCTCCTTCATTTTCTTTATTCATTCTCGTTTTCTCCATAGAAAACGCAATTCCAAAGTATGTGGTCTTCTGGCACATTCTTCCCTCCACATACGCACGTTCTATTTTCTATTCAACCCCTATTCCATTAAAACTCCTCAAAGTTCCCATGTCCAGTTATAAATTCCGCCAGATGTGGATTTAACTGAAACTATTACATTGACGTTTCTACAAACGACACTTCCTGTGTATACTCATGGGTCATACGTCCTTTCTTTATCTTGTT
Organism: Laupala kohalensis; assembly: GCA_002313205.1. NCBI lineage: Eukaryota > Metazoa > Arthropoda > Insecta > Orthoptera > Trigonidiidae > Laupala > Laupala kohalensis. Next base: position 476,866 of record NNCF01128286.1, read on the forward strand.
CCATCTTGTTTGCCATGCTTCTGTGAGAATCTCCCCTATTCTCCTTCTTGATTCTCTATTTTCTTTCTCTAATTCTGTACCATTTATTTATACCACACCTTCTTGTTCCATTATTCTTCTGTACTTAATCTTTGTCATGTATAAATCTATCGGTATTACTTCCGTTAATACCTCCGGAGCGATATTATTTTTATACGCTCCACCCAACTTTAGTAGGCATAATAGTTGTACTTGTTTAAGTTTCCTTTCTGTGAATCAAAATTCTACACTGACCCCAAGAAACGCACTCATATAATAAAATTGGTTTTATTGCGTGATCCAAATATAACGTAATTATATCTTGCTAACCCAAATAGATTTTTCTCATGCCTACTCGTACCAATCCATAATATATTCTTTTTACTTTTATTATTACATATTATATGTTTGCCAAATAATATATTTTCATATATTATATGTCCAAGAAAACGTCGTGAATTTACAATTTGTATATTTTCGTCATATAAGGTTATTGGATTGCTTCTTTTTTTCTTTCATATGCTCAAACTACATTGCTTTGGTCTTGTGTAATCCCAAAATTATGGCTTCTGGGTAAAACCACGCCTTAACAAATCGCGTTACTAGGTCAGACCGGGCGATTTATATTCAGCCAGAAAGTATTCAACGCAAAATGAGGGAAGGCTATATAATATAAATACTTACAGTAGTACTGTTCAGTAGCTCTATGACACATGGGTATCATATTTAATTAAGTTTACCGCTTCTAAGTTCCAAAATGCTATGAGATCTTTGCAATTTCTTGATCTCAATGTTTTTCAACATGTCGAGGTCGCGATAAATACTCTGGAAACTTTGACGTTCGAGAAAGACTTGTTGCCCACTGAAAAGCATGAAGATTGAATCTCAATGTCTTTCAGGAAGTAGATATGAGTATAATATCACGTCCCATAACATCACGTCAGCCCTTTCAGCAATATGCTACAATAATACTGAATATTCCAACCGGAGACGTCACTGAAAAAATATGTCAGGGATACTATCCTCGTAAAAATAATAGGCATACGAGTTGTGCTTGAGAAACTCGAAAAATCCACATGAAAACTAAAACCACAAAATATTCCTGAAACAGTTTTCCTTTGACCGATTACAAACAAAAGGTTTTTGTGTCTGATTGATTTTTATTACATGTTGAACAAGAAAAGTCTCTCTGTCGTTTTCCGACGAAACTCTCACCTTAAAAATTTATTATAAACTATCATATTGGTTGAAATCATATTTCACAATTTTAAAGATTAGCGTTTTTAATATATATTTTAATGCAATATTTATCGACTCACATAAAAGTTGTACAAAGAAATTAAATGTGGTATTGTCGATGGAGGATGTCAGTAAAACGTCAAAATTTGTCTCGTTTGAAAGATCGTTGAAAGTAAAGATCAAGAGAGTGAATTTGTATTCATTTACCATAGATAGCTGATTTTATACTTATATATATANTTTATAAGCGATGGATATTTTTGCTTCGCGACATTTAACATAAATCCGTGTAAAAATTAATACTTGGGAACCGCATAATATATGGAACTGGGATACGTTCTATGCTTTAAATGTATATGAGAAGAAACTCTAAGAACTGTTTGAAATCGTCAGATTTTGTGTTTCGTGTCAATGGGAAATCCGCGTTGAGTGTGTTGCCGCGGCTAGTTTACAGGTACATCCACTAACTTCTGGGTGAATGGGAGATTTATCAGTGGGACACTGATGTAATGAATAGAAATTCAGAAATGTTGGTACAAATGAGTGACAGATACGATAATTGTTTATTAAACACTGATGTTTAATATTCATACTTATTTTCATACTTTGTCTCCTGAAAGTCCAACATTATTGAGAAATAATGTTTTTTACGTAATACATGGACTCGTGTATGCTTCATGCTGAATAAATGTTATGTATAATTAATGTTTCAACGTGACATTGATGTTTGGTGGCATTGTATCTCTATTGTGTACATTTATTAAAAAGAGAAAGAAGCAAAACGTTTTTGTTTTATGAAATTCCTAACCTTCTTTTCCCCATTTTATCTCCAAGTCTTATCAATAAAAACTCATAAATAAGAGTCAATATCCAAAATCGTACAATGTATTGACAGTATCCTAATTGACTATATCATTTTAAACTTTAAAAGTCAGGTTTTTCATGTCTTTTAGTATTTCGTTTCAGAGTTCAGTAACTAGTCACTAAAACATTTAAAAAAATATTTATTATAAAAGAGAGCGATTATTTGAAAAAACTTGGTGGTTAAGTACGGTTACAAAGTAGTTAATCATTTCATAATATCTTCTTGATAAAAACGCTTTTCAAGTAACCAAGCGTTATACCTTCTCGAAGTTCGAGTTGCGACCTGACGACCGGATTTTTTATAGGATTATGCAAAATAAATGAGGCATGTAAATGTATGACCACGTGGAGGACAATAAACTAATTTACTCTCCGGAAGCAAGCAAGGGACCATCCCATCAATTCCGATCAAGGGTCCTAAGGCAGAGGCGGATTCAAAAATTTCAGCAAAAGTCCCTCGATAAGATAAAAAGTTAGCTGTAAGTTATAATACTAACAGAATGTCAATATGTTTGTAATTTTACGCAAAAAATTACATGTACAAGTTATTATCGAACTACAGATTATTGTGAGTATAATGTTTAAAAACAATAAGAGTTGAAAAAATCCCACTAAATTCACGGTTTATTGTTACAATAAACATGCCCCTAGACAAAGCCTAGAGAACCTGTATAATAAATCCGCATCTACACGAAGGAAAAACGGAGAAAAACCCGGGCCAGGATGGGGCTACAGAATTTATGTACACAACCGTGCCAAAGTTGAGTACACATAAAAC
>NNCF01128286.1:481739-515722 GCA_002313205.1 Laupala kohalensis
TGGAATCAGAGTATGGTTCATTGAAATTCTAAAAATTCAAACTCTATTCTTCTACTTTCCTAATTTTTAGCTGCTGAAGTACAAATTAAAACCTAATTATGTATTGGAATCTCATTTAAATTTAACCTTTATCAGTAAAATGAATATAGGTGATAAACGTTCTTTTTACTTTCTCATATACGTGGTCTAGAGACAGCCTAAAAAATCGCGAAATTTGACGGAAATATTCGTTTACTGATACCGAATGCATTTTAATACGAAATACCGTATAGCCTTTAAAATATCGGAAGGCGGCTGGCTACCTCCCTCACTGACACTTCTTCGTTCCCAATTACTCTCTGACACACAACCTTTTGCTCAACCGAACATCCTTACCCTTCGCGATCGGAATTATTCGCCTATTGGATATTTCGTAGTGTAAACTATTTTTTACCGTGCATGTAAAAGACAGAAAATTAGTTTTATTTTGGATTCTGCGCAAAATTTCTAGAAACATTGTACCTAACAATTGCCATTTTCAAGCAATCTCTTTCCCTTTATTTTATACGCAGAAGATTAAATTGCTGTTGTCAACATCAATATAGAATGCATGAAAATGGTTGCTTTTTGTCTTTGTAAAGTTAGTTTGCGTACTATAAATATAAGAGTCTTAAAAGTGTATGAGAAAGCATGTGCACTGGTTTTGCAAACAGGTTTTAATATGGAGATAGGGTAAATAAAAGTTAAGTTGTAAAATATTTCTAAATTTTTAGAATATGAGAGTCAAAGCAAAGGGGGGCTAATTTTTTTNTCTTTGTCATTGGGTTTAGGGGGGTGGGCACCTCTGCATACACTCATCCCTAGATGACAGTCCCCAATTCTCTCACGATAATGAGGAGATAGGACTTCTTCTATGTTTCATATTTTTTTGGAAATCAATTTGTCTCATCGAGATATAATTTGAGAATTAAATGAAAATATTTCACAAGATTTAGATTTGCAAGGAAAACATTTCTTGCAAACTTTTGTTTAACACGGCTGATTTTCCAGAACTGTTTGATATACGTCCTAATGTCGTATACAATTTTTGACAATATTTTAAATCATTTTACAACTGTGATCATTTTTGTCCATTATGTCTTCAAATAAAGACTATTGTTTTTATTTTCCAATTTAAATCGAAGCAACGATGTTCACGAAGCAATTATGTTATTTTTCTATCTTCTGCTATATTGCCTAAAAACTCTACCAGTAACTCATCTCTGACAAATATCAAAACATTGCTGTTTGTAAAAATTGGCTTAAATTTTCTAGTTGAATAGAAAAGCAAAACAATGAAAAACTGATTTTCATGAAAACGCATCTTTATTTGTTCACATTGTGCGAACATTTTGCTTGAACCATCACTTTTGTTCGACTTTAAATGTAACTAGTATAAATGATTTTTTGTAGTATTTACTTTTGCAATAATAAGAAATTTATTGTCAATAAGGTATTTACTTTCTGCACATGACCACTCGTAGGACAATAAACTAAGTTACTGTCCGAGAGCAAAATCTTAAAGATCCTGGAACGATTTGTTAGTACTCCAACACGAAAGACAAATATTTATTGGTGTTCGTGCTCGTTTCCCATTTATTCCGGGTTCTTTTTTATATTTCATCATGCGTCATGTAACTACAATGAAAGACATTATTTGCCGAGAAAGTGGCTAACCTGTGACAGATGTGAAAATTAGCTATTTGTTTCCAAATGGAGACCTGTTCTCCGAAAAGGAAGAGGTTATGTTCCGCGTGTAGGGAGAGAAAATATTGTTTTAGTTTGCTAGGGAAATGAATTCAAATAATGATCATGTAACAGAAACACATATGAGACATCTTCTTGCAAAAGTAGGGATTATTATTTTAATTATATCAAAATATGTGTGATATTAAATCTCTTTAAAAGTAATAAATTAAAGATTCAAAGAAAAAAATATTTTTATTCTATTATCTTGGTTGAATTTTATAGTTATCTCTTATGTCGTTGTTTAATTTTTGTAATTTTCTTAATTTAGTTCTATATTTCATTTTCCATGATCTTGTGATTGAGAAAATATATGTTTGATTTTCTGTTGTAAGGTTGGTTTATTAATTGAATTTTCTTTTACTTTTCATTTCTGAATCACTTCCAGGCAGGCATTGAAAACAACATTAGAGCAGAGATAGTAACTTTATTGAAAGGGAAACATAAAAGGAAGGATATTATTGAAAAGAAAGTCTTTGAAAGTATTAAAAATTTTGAGACATTTGACCAAGTTCGTGAGCAATTATTATTGGATAAAGATTCCCAAGCATTAGGTGATATCCAAGATGTGTCATCACCTTTGGATGATGTGCATTACACTACTTCATTTACTGATTCTCTTAGCACTGGTGGAGGAGGAGATGGAAAATCTGATTCCCTCAATTCCAAAAAATCGGATGGTAAAACAATATGTGAAAACAGTGAATTAGGAGATGAAAATAATGATTTATTGCAATCATCATTTCCTCCAAAGCCATGTTCTCTAATAGAACAAAATGATAGCAATCTCCAAGTGGATAAAATTACACGACAATCACAAATGAGCAGTAATGAGATCTTGGAAGAGCAAATGGAACATGTCAATATGCAAATATCAGAAAATCACAATGAAAGTGATAAAGGTAGTTCCAAGAAGGTTCAGAACTCAGGGAGAATCAAACAAAGGGATAAAAAAGATGACAAAGGTTGTATTACTGATATTGATTTGACAGCAAATACACCATTGCAAAGAAATTTAAACAGAAACAGCAGGATACAAGTAAAACCAAGTGATGAACGTGTTCTATCAACTCTTGGCGTTACCGACAGTAAACTTACACTTGGAAGAATTGACTCTCTTTCTGTGAAACTAAATCCTAAAAAGCGCCATATGCATTTTGAAATTTTGAGTGGAAAATCCTTTCTTGACCACTTATTAGAAGATAGTTTCTCATTGTTTTTAATATGTTTACATTTTAAAGGACAACGCTTTTGGACCCAACCCACTCCATGTAACTCTCAACCAAATTTTAATGCAGGATTTATTTTTGAGTTGTATCTCAAGGAGCTGGGTGTTAATCGCATTGCTGAAGCATCTCATTTGTTGAACATAAATGATCCTGTTCACCTAGTTCTTCTGAGAGTCCTTCCAAATGGTGAAAGATTTTTAGTTTCCTCTCATTTGTTTGAGTGGCGGATAATTCTGTCATGTGAGGAGTCTCAGAAAACATACTCCATTGAAATGAAAGGAGTAGGTGTGTAATGCAATTGTAACTGTTCATCCTAATTTTCTCTCACCCTCCCCTTCTTTTAGTTTTTACTGAGACTTTTCATTGTTTCTTTCTTCAGGAGCTGAAAGTAATGTTAACATGGGTATTCTTAAAATTCGTCTTTCATTAATTCCAAAATTGAAAAAACACTTGAGACTTGAAGATGTAAGTTGCAAAATTGAAACAGAGGAGAAAGTAAAAACTGATAAAAACAGAATTTTTCTACTATATGCCAAGAAGTGGTGGAAAGAATACTTGTCTATTCGACCAGGACATGCTCACAGAACAGTGAAAATGTTTCAACAGGATGAAAATTCTCTTGTGAGGTACTAAATTTCATTTTCAAATATTTGGCCGTCATTCATTTTTTGTCGTTAGATCGGTAAACTATATCTTTTGGTTGATGTTTCAGACCAGTATTTGACTTCATACATTCTATGAAAGTTGGTCGTCCAATCTTAGAAATGCCTAGAGAAGCAGCATGGTTTGTCTCTCTCTTCCTTTTTGAGCCATATAACCGTTTAGGAACTTTACCAGCAGCTGAACAGTGGTGGGATCCATTTACTTTCCTATGCCTTAAGAGAGGTGTAAGTACTTCAATTCATGATTTGAAAGATCTATTAGAAATTTTCCCATTTGTTTTGGCCAACCCAGATAGTGGTGGGCATGATGAATGAAATGAGATACTATATGGATAGTTCAAGGCTCTTAAACAGGCCAGTATACCATTCTAACAGATGAACTTGATGACTAAACTCTTCTCTATTGCAATTCTGAAATTTTACATTTAGATTCTTAATTTTCTGTAGATGAACTAGAGAATTCTGAATAAAACAAGGATAACATTTGGTATTTTATCTTAACAAATACCTGCACTCACAAATATAACAGTGAAGCAGTTTAGGATGTTACAATTGTTCAAAGATCTGCATAAATCTTAGGGACAAACTTGCATATCAACACAAAACTATTTTCTTTAGGTTTCTTTCAGTCAGCATGGGTCAGTTGGCTGGGTGACCAAGGTTTGATCCCTGGTGAGGAATGGAATTTTTCCTCGTGTCCAGATTGACTCCCATGCCTACTCAGCCTGTTATAAAGTGGGAACAGGTTCTTTCCTGGGGGTTTAACTGTCCAGAATGAGAAGCTGGCTACATCTCCTCCTAGAGCCAAGACATAATTGTGGAGTTATACCATCCATAAACCCCTGGGGGGCTGGTGTAGAACAGTTTAACTTTGACTTATATATTATTCATTTGCAAAAGAGAAGGTATTACTAATAATTTATTTATTATATATTCTATTTAATGTCGATAAACACAACCTCTACAAATTGTGTCTGTAAATATTTGTCCAGTTTATCAACATTAAAAAACTTTATTGTTCGAAAAGCAGCTACAAACTGTGTATCACCACGTAGAGAAATAACATAATTTACTGTCTGGAAGCAAGTAAGGGACTATTTCATGAATTCCATTGAAAGGGCAAATTACTAGATTCAAATTCTTATCAAATAACCTTCTACTATGTTTTTGTTCCTACAAAGTAGAGGTTTTTGTCTGGTGACCTCAATCTTGGTGATTCTTTTCAGAAGTTTGTAGAAAGATTGAAAAGTATACTATAAATTTTTTTTACTCTGCGGTTTAAGATTTGAAGTAAGAATTTGTTATGCTATGTTCTCTTATTTTTTTNATATAGTGATTTTTGTCTGGTGACCTCAATCTTGGTGATTCTTTTCAGAAGTTTGTAGAAAGATTGAAAAGTATACTATAAATTTTTTTTACTCTGCGGTTTAAGATTTGAAGTAAGAATTTGTTATGCTATGTTCTCTTATTTTTTTGTAAGTCATTTTTTCCCTATACGTGTATTATGGAAAATTAAGATCAACAAATGTAGTTGTTTTATATTATCTTTTTATAAGTCATTGTTCATCTTCAAATACATTGTTTTTTGTTGTTGTTTTTATCTACTGCTGTAATTGGAACTTTCTTTTTTTTTAAATAATTAAATAAATAAATTTTAGTAAAAGATATTCACATGCATATCATTTTTACTTAACTTACATATTTTGTGTACATGGTGTAAATATATTATTTTCAGTATGTATAAAAATTTTAATGTGTTCATTTTTTTCTTTTTTATCTAGATAGTGCTTTCTCACATTATTTGTCTCGTTGACAAATGTAGATATATAATTTTTTTTAATAATTATTGTTAAAAGACAAATAATTATTTTATTACATAATAATTATAATTTCTCATTATTTGTAGTAGTTATTTCTTATCTCTAATTCACATCACGTTTGTATGAATAACCTCTGTAGCCTTATTCTGACCCTTTTTGCCTTGTTTTCCTTGAGTACTTCGAACTTATTGATGGGATAGTACCATCCTTGCATCCAGAGAGTGAAATTGCTTATGTTTCTCCATGTGGTCACATACTTAGCTTTTAATGACTACCTGATTTCCTTGAAGTATTGTAACATGATGTTATGATGGCCTTATTGTATCTGAAACAAATCACCCTAAAATTGGGGTTCCCTGACACCTATTATGAGATACAAATGATATAGTTTGTGAGAGGAAAATGTAAAATATGAAATACAGATGAAGTACAAAATAGATCTTACCATTACATATCAAAGGTACTATATCATTCACTTTTAAGTTAAAATACAGACAAGTTATCTGCAATGTTCTTCTATAGATGTAATATGAATTTAAGGTAGAAAATGTTCAGCAAGTTACATTGTTTAAATCTTCAATTCTTAGTTTAAATGTGTACAAATGGTAAAAGTGAGAGGAACGTTATTGTTAATCATTGAAACTCATAATTTCAGTAAAATATTACTTCAGTCTTTGTATATTTGAGTTTTAAATTTACTATTGTTTTGATAAAATTGAAGTTTCCTTATAGAAACATGATAAATATATTTCATTGCAAATTGCATTTAATATATTTATTTTTCGATATAAAGACCCCGAGCTAATAATTGAATATTATAATTATCTGTTGAATTAGACTGTTATTGTGATGAATCTATCAATATCCTTTGTAAAATGATTGCATTTTGCTTCTGTAGGACAGTGAAGACCATGCTAACTTTCTATGCTCGTTATTTTTGGGTTTTGGTCTTGATGCCTATGTATGCATTGGCACTAAGGAAGGCAATGTGCCATGGGCTTGGGTTGTGACTTGTGGAAAGAATAATCGTACAGTTTTTTGGGAGAGTACAACAGGTAGGTTTCTTGTTCCAAATCAATTTTTATAAAATAGAGCAGAATCTCTCAAGTGTGAAATAGAGTTGAGTTGAGTGTTTTACATGTGTGAAATTTTGGAAGTTTGGGAATTTCAGACTTGAAATTGTTAGGACTCTTGAAAAAATAGAAAAAAGCTCATTATAATAGGGGTACAATATATTCCAGTGTAAGTATATTTGTCCATATCTCACTTTAAAAAAATCTTCTTATGTACTTCACTTCCTAACTATCTGTGTATAAACAAATATTTAGTGTGTATCATGGGTCACACGAAAGAGATTTGAAGAGACAATACAATGCTTTAGCCCCATCTCACACACATTTTTTGCTGATATTTTAATGTAAAGGCATAAAAGAATTTTGAATTTATACTTATAATGTATTACAGGTGTACATTATGAACATCATTCCAACCAAACAATAAATACACACTATCAATATAAGACAGTGGGCTGTGTTTTCAACAATAAAAGTTTCTATGCTAATATACAGGTGGGAAAATAAATCATTTATTGCTCGTATCACTCATATATTGCTCATATTGTTGTTTATTCTGAAAATATCATTGTATAATTTTGATGTATTAATAACATTGTCTTAGGAAAGTGACCGAGTACAACTCTGTGATTTTGATTTGACTAATCCGAGGTTGTGGAAAAGTATGTCTGAAGCTGCTATCTCGTCAGTTATAAAAAGTCTGAATATATCTTTGTTGCCTGGCTGGACCGATCCATTTATTCATAGTCAAGATATGGAAACTGAATTAAGGAATCTAATAATGGAATATAGAAATGTAAGTAAATCTTTTAAGCCAAGGAATTGATAATGAAGAAAATTAACCCATAGAGCTCTCATACAATTCTATAATCTATCCCAGATCATTTGAATAGCACATGCACAAAATCAATTATTGACATCAGAATGGTTTATGTAGATGTAATTTTAAAAACATAAAAACAGCTCTCCTATGAAGGAATGAAAAGTAACAAAATTAGATTAATTCCATTCATTCTGTGTTAGACTACAATTTTGATATCTAAAACTCATTCAAATACTAGATATATGTATATCTCTTCATTGTCCTCTGTATTCTGTGACCAAAATGTAGAACTTCTATTTTGGAACTAATATAATAATCTGAGAGGATTTACATCATGAAAATCTGTAGTTATAGGCATAATACTAGGAAATATACAAAAAATGTATAGTCATTTAAGATCTTGGTAGGATGAGATTTTGATAGGATTTCAAAGCAAACTTTTCTTAAGTAAACTTACAAATTATCAAAAAGTTAGATGATAACTCAAAATGCTTCAAGAGTAATTTTTGCTTTCAGTCATATAGTTCTGAATTAAGGAAACTCTTAATACTTTTCTCTATTTTTTTACACCAACAAATTTTTGTTTTAGGATATAAATTTACCAACTCGATGGGATATTGAACTTTGTCATCTAATTGCTCCATTTTTGACAGTTTATGAGGAAGAACATAAGATGGGAGTTCAAATTGTTATTCAAGAACTTGATGATATGTTGAGTAAACATATTCCTGATGGTTTTGCTTTGAAAGCTCTTCCCATCAGAGTTACTCCTATGAATAACCGTCGCATTCTTGGATTTTGCCTTCAGTATGTATAACATATTACAAGTGGATCTTTCCTTCCATTCATGGAAAGAAGATTTGTTTTATAATTGCTTGATTAAAATCACTCTGAGGCATTTGTTCTTGTTCATTGATTAAAATTGATATTTTAAGGGATATTTTACATTCCATTCTTAATACAGGAGTTATTAATTTAATTTGGTTTTTTCTCTCCAAATTTTTCTCATAAAGGAATAGTACTATGAAGAGTATTCTCACATGTCCTGAACCAGATACTAAGTTGGCTCTCAAAGTTCACACGTATGTATACCCTGAAAATGTGTTGTCAATATGGCTGATTATTGCTTGCAAATATTACCTGGGATAATATCAATTATTGTGGTTCTTTCAGTATTGTTCTTAAAAAGAAGTTGTGTGTTTTTAAGACTTTTTTTTTTCATTAATGTTCTTTGATGAGTTATTTTTTACTTTTGATATATTTTTAATAAATTTTTAACAAAAATTGTCTTCTTATTTTGTGAACATCGACACCTAAGCATGAAACAGATTCCTTATGTAGATTCCTACAGTAGAGCATGGATTATCTGAAAATCCGTTATCTGAATGTTCATTTATCTACAATGGCGTGATGGAAAATAAAACGAAAACAGGTGCACAGATGGTGATGCTGTCATTCCCAGAATGAAAAGAGACCATACAGCCCTAAAGAACTAATCATATCTTATTTGGTGAATAAAAAGTGTCCATTTTCTCTCAATTTTATTTTCTTGAACTTCTAAAAGGGAAGCCTCCACGAAATAGGTATTTCTTCTATGTGTTTACATACATACAACTTACTTATATTTATTTTTAAAAATTTTTTTTACTGTGTACTACATGATACATACAAATAAAAAAAAAGATTTTTGTCCAAACATGGTTGCTTGTCTTGCATCTTTCTTGTTTTTCTTTTTTTAAGTGAATTTTGATTGTCCTAATTATTATCCAAACCCTCCCCGATATTATTAGTTTGGATAATTGACGCTGTACTGTATTGCCTCACTATGAGACCTGAACTTAAATAAAAGTGTCAAGGAAGTAAAACTTACAATTAGTTTTGAAATCTCAGACTCTCCATTATGAGAAGCATTTGGAACTAAAATTGTTGGTAGTTTCTGAACATTGTGGGATGTGGTTGAAGTGCAATCTTCTGAAATTGGCAATTTAAGAAGAGATTATTCTTTTAATGTAGGTAATTTTTCTTCCTTAATGTAATGTTTTATTAAATTAAACATTATAATTAAAATTTTCTTTCTTATCTGTTGAGCATTGGTAGTGTACAGTATGTGCATAGAATTTTGGTTCACAGGTGATGGTAGATAACTGCTGAAATTAATAGCATATATGTCAGGTTGGGATTTTTCACTTATTCTATCTTATGTTAAAATAATTTGATGGAAATTCCAAGCCATTTGATGAAAATACCTAGGGACATCCTATATTTTTAATGTAGTTGTTATATGTAAACCTGATTTTGTACCACAAAATCTCTCTCTGAATTTCTTTTCTTCAATGTGAATCTATTATTCTTTTGATTATAGGTGATTTAAAGAATATTTTAATAGAAAAAACATTGAATTGAAATTTTTTATTTTACTTTTCACTAAGGTATGAATTGTTGCCTCAAAATTGTCACCGAGGTAGTTGTTCATGCCAGTGTCCTGCCAATAGTGAGCATTAATGTTGGACAACCACATGTAACTTTGATTTTCGCTGATACAATTTTTTCAATCCTCAATTTTCTTAGATTGTTATGCTGTTGTGATTTTATATCTCATATTTTACTTGTGTGTAAAATTGACATTTTTACTCATGTGTATTACAGACTTAAAAGCACTTTAAATTGTTCATACACATTTAAAATCCCTATATAAATTCCCTTTGTTATATATACAAATATTATTCATTTTTACGAACTCGTTACTCGAATCCATTTAATTATTACGTTGTAAAATGTATAGGTTTTATGCGTATTTTATCTATAATCGGTCGTCGATTTTCTAAAATTTTCATTTCCTAACAGTTTCTGTTTATTCCTAGCGTTTTGTCGCGTTTCTCACCTGCGACCACGGAATACATGCCAATGGAAGAAGGAAATCGTGTTGCCGCGCCGTGGCCTCGAGATCGCCACCTACAATTGCGCCATTTCATGTTTCTTCGGCGAAGTCTGTTACGTCTTTATGGCACGTCGCCATCTATGAATACAGCTCTTGAGCTATGCTAAGTATATTAGGTACTATATTTCAGTAAATAGATATATTTGTTTGCAACATTGCGTAGAACTCTGTATTTTTATTTGCTTGTTATGTTAGGGCTAGGAAGCAATTGTATTTGGCATAGATGAAAGGTAAGGTGCTGAATAATTGCGTCTCACAATACAGTCTTAATTTTTCACTAAAACTTTCATTTTTATCAACACACTTTGCTAAATAAAGTATATGAAATACACAATCACGTACTTTGTACTGAAATTTCATTGTCTCCAAAAGGAATGAGATTTTACTTGATGTTAAAAAATTATTATTCTGGATTGTAATAATCATTTTCAATCATAATATTTTACGGAATCAGAGGACACCGCGTTCTAAGGGAAAACGAGGATTACGTGGGTTTCGTCTCTTCCTACAACAAATCTCTCTTCCTCCACATTTGTGTCACGCCAAATTTCCTTTCAGTCAAAAGTGGGATAAACTAATGAAAACATATTGAGATAGTTACTTCGTAAAACTAAAAACAATATTTAATTGTAGATGAAAAATTACCGACTGTGGTGGCAGCGTCTTTTCTCCTTACGCTGCATGAGCGAAAGAACGCGATTTCAATTCCAGAACTGAGTGGGGTTTTCAGCTGGAGTTCACCCCACCTATGTCGGTGAGGTGCTTTACATTCCCTGTCATCCCAAAATCTCTCCTTCCCAATTACTTCGCCCACACCACACGGTTGGGTGAAAAATCTGGCCTAATGGTCCTAAACCTCGCCACATAAAATAAAGTAAGAAATAAAAATAAAAAGTTCATTAAAACATTCGATAGGGGAATATATGTGGGTATTGTCAGCACTATCAGGATGTGTCTGTACTATTTTCATGGAGCCAGAAAGACGCTAGGAAATTGATTAAAGAGGATTCTCTTTTCTTAAAACTGAACAAAATGGATTTAAATTTTTCGTTTTTTTTACATGATCATAACTCAAAATTCCGAACAGTAGATACGGACAACCCACCATATGTAAAAAGAAATTTCACTATTAGAAGTGCATAGATGGCTAATTAATGAATCAAAGCAGCATTTAATGTTTATCGTTGTACTACGTGTAGTTAATATGAAATTTCTACACAATACACTACTTTTTTTTCTCAAGAATTACATTATTTTCATAAGTCCACATTTCACACCATTACCGCAAATTAATAGACATAATACAATATTGATGATGTTGATGAGATATTAATGACGTATTCAAAATAAAATAAATGTTGCCAGTCTCGCCAATTATACATGTATTATACGAATTATATGTGTGCATAGCACTCTTCTTCAGTATCTTTCCTCGGATAAGGAAATGTGGCAAATTATACAATTTTAATACATTGTAATTTAGAGAGGAATGTATTTTTTTACACTAGCTGAACCGTGCGATCAAACTGAATTGTTATAACTGTATGTAACTGATATTCTGGATAATAAGTTTACTTTGATTCAACAAGACTATTTTATCGACCTGAATAGTGTGGTGGATACTACTTTTCCCCATCTACTAGTGAATTAATGAAATCAGATCATAATTTCTTCTGTATAAGAGGACTTCAGTGTACGATACTGAGGGGGCACTGCGTGGAGGCTCCTCTGTACCCTGGTCGTTGTATACGACCGCCACCTGTTCTCAGACGGCCTCCTGAGACGAGGAGGACGAGGGTGATGTGCGAATTAAATGAGAATGACGATAAGTGAATGATGTGATGAAATGAATGTCTGGGGAAACGGGAATGCCTGGAGAAAACCTGCCGCGAACCCACTTCGTTAGATTTGTGAAGATATTATTAACTATAAAGAGTATATTCATCATAAATTAACCTTGATGGTAGCGTACCTACATCGTACAAGGCCCGGGACGGAAGATTTTTTGGAGGTTCCCTGTTATAGCCACACACCAAAGTATTTGTATAGTATACATATTATGTAAAAAAATTGAAATTGAAATTAGGGTTATATAGTAATAAGAGTTATTAATTATTTTCCTGTTATAATATTTTTTAAATAGTAAACTTACGTAATATTATTTTTGGTGACGCATTTGGAGGCCCCTTACAGGATGAGGCTTGGGGAGGACTATCCCTCACACCTAGGACCGCTACTGATCATAATTCATCTCATGACCTCTTCAAAGACGAACTGTTTTCAGGACCATATTACATTTAACCTCTCGTACCTAAATGATTTTTCGGAGGTCGTGTTTTCTAGGTACAAAGGGATATTATTGTTGTTTTAGTAAGAACTTGTTATAAAAGAAAGTTTCTTACCAAAAATGTAAACAGCATTAATTAGTTCATAGCTACAAAGGACAAGAGAGTGGATATAAACAACGCAAAGAATAACAAAATGTAAACATGTTGAATTGAGTTATTATATTTCATGTGCATGCCAGCCAACCTTCAATAAATACGACCCTTGTAAGAGGTTCACATGTAATGAATATCGCCTTGAGATTGGACAGAAATACGAAGCAAATCTCGTAAAAATCTAGGAACGCTGCTGAAAAAAAAAGTCGCGGACGGAAGTGCCGAAAATAGCAGCGCGGAGAGCGGCGGACGCATCGACTGGAATTTTGTAAAACTGGATTAATTCGATGTTAGTCAAGAAACGTATCTTCCATTAATGAAAAAAATACAAATATCATAAGAACACGTCAAACTTTTTCTCAAATTATTTAAATGATGGTTTTAGTGCACAGTACAAGAAAATCGTAGTGTACAGATAACTAAATATCTTACCATGATTTTTGACTATTCATATTTCTGTCGTTCGAAGACTATCAACTGGAACAATGGGGAAGAAGAAACCATCCACTTATGGACGTATGTTTATGTGGGAGTGCCGCGGTAATGGGGCTTGTGTCATGTGCCTCAAAAGTCGCCGGCACGTACGAAGTCTCAGTCGCTAAATACGTTCGCCATGGCACCGGGGACGAGAGGCTGTCCACGGCGTCGCTGCGTACAACACGGTGCAGCGCTGTTGGGTATGTGGCTGACGTAGATCTCTAAACAAAAACATTGTTTTCTATCCGTGTCCACATATCTGGGGAATTTTTAATCATAGGTTATTCACTCATTCATATAAGCTACATACTTTTTGTAAATAAAAATCACCCGTTAAAAAAGAGGAGTTTATCGCAAATAATCTTTGAAGTATCATCAAAAGTATAATTCTCAACTCCATCACAATTTAAATACCGTTACTCCGTCATAATTTACACTCATGAAATTTATTCGTTACTAACTTTAAAGTGACAATTCAATGATAGCGTATTTCAGTAGCTTTTGGAGTAATTCCAAGACTATGTAGTGTATGGAATACGTTAAAGGAATTAAATTCCATATGTTGAACTTGGAGCAACGTTAAGTGTGTTCATATTGTAATATAGTGAGAAAATGCTTGTTTGAAGGTTATGGAGCAGATGTGGAGAAGCGAATTCTGGGAAAATGGAAATAAAGTGAATTGAAGGTCCAGAATAATCCACGGCACAAATGCTAAACTTATACTTAGTTAACTACATTGCTAATTAAAATTCTTCCAGAAAAATAAATTATTTTTGTAAACAATGTTTTCTTTTAAAAATCAAAATGTATGCTCTTTAGTACACAAAACACGGAAAACGAGCTAAGTTTTTGCTATTGAGTTTACCTTAAAAATCTTCCAATCTGTTTTCAAATGTCTATATTATAAATAAATAAACAAACTTTATTGTCAAAAAAGCCGTTACAAACTGCGTATGACCACGTGGAGGACTATTCAAGTGTGTTTTATATTCAAGATATATCTTTTAAATTATTCTTGCCGCATATCCACCCTGTCTGAAAGTACAATAAAAATACATTTAAAAAAATACAAATTTTTTTTATCAATCGGTAATTCAAAGTAATAACAAAAATTTATTATATATTTCAGAAGTTTAGATAAATATGTACTGAACCGCGTTAGAATTACGGGAAGGTGTATTTTAACTTTTTTTAAATGTACTTTTGTTGTCCGTCAAGTCCTCCAAAACAATGCTAGTGAAACGGTCAGCAAAAAAGCTCAAGACCCGCGGACCGCAGGTTGCCAACTCCTGATTTACTTCATACGTTATGCAACCCCCTTATACATAGGTGTATTAACTCAAACTCGTTGCTTCCATTGTAGGAACAGGGGCAAAAATCATGATTTTCATTTATGTACGCACGATTACGAGGACAGTAGACAAGTAACTAAAATTAGTCTTTATGAAACTACAAACATTCAAAGTACTGGTAAGAAACGGAGGTATATTCCAATTTCCTAAAATTGACTACGACATTTTTGAAACAATATAAACTGATTTTGAAAAAGAAACAAGTTTTTATTTAAACGTTGAACATATTAACTCTACTGATCGATCTTTCAGTAGATGAGATCGGAGTTTCAACTTTTTCGCTCAGAACTTTCGCATTACGTCTGGATCCCCCAATAATTACTTTTTAAATACATTTACTTTAAAAAAAAATAATAAGTCAGCACCAAATTCATGAATTATTTGAATCAAAGATACGTTACGTTAACAATAGATCTCATGGGTTAGAGCAAAAAACAAACCAGGAATATTTTCAAACGTGATTGAAAATGTAACAAAAATCCTTTGGCGAAATCAATTCCATCGGTTCAAAATTGTTCTTTTTCGATCATACAGCTTTCGAAAAAATTAAACGCGATTTGTAAAATTAAGCGTTAACAGATGTCAACATTTTTCAGGGAGGGAGATTTAAAATTATATTTTTAAAAACATGTCATAGTAATCAAGCTTCAAATTATAGTAGAACCTCGATTATCCGGAATAATGGGGGGTCGCGCGGGTAAATGAAAACCACGGTTAATCGGGACATTTTTTATTTAACGAATTATGTACGATTACGTACATACATGTGTGTGTACAATGTTACGTTATCAAGAATTGAAATATGAAATAATCAGTCTTCGATTTTTGCGATTTGAAATGATTTTCCTTGCTTCAGTTGTTTTTTTCTTCTCACATTCATTATATAATGGAAGTAACAAGTTGATTGTTACCTGAGGATCTCTGTCTCTGAGTTTCTAGGAAACTACATAGAACAGTGGAAATAGATGGATTTATGTATGAAGTTGATTTTTTTTTCGGACGAGTGAGCACCACGGTTAATCGTGAACACGGTTAATCGATGTTCTACTGTATGTTCCTTAATAATCGGGAGTTCTGAAAAATTCCCTAGATGATTAAACCAGTATACACATACCATGATGTGTATCTGTATTTAATCTGTTCGAAGGTAACCACCATTACGTATTGTGAAGATAACATTATCAATTGCTTATCTTCATTAGATATTGGATTTCATCAGAAACCATTCCAATTGTCCGCAGCTTCCCCATTTAGCGACATGCAGCACTATCTAAGAATACGTGAATTGATATGCATAACTGATTCGTAAGAAATCCGCTAGTAGCATTAAATATAATTGCATTAAATAGACGACAATGGTGTGACCCGTGCGAATATTTTATATTGTTACATATGGTTCGTGGTAGTTATTATATTACTTTTCATGTTTCTTCGTTTCAAATCCGCAATTTTCTTCTATAATCTACGCAATTTTCGCTACCTTCATTACAGAGATCGCTGGACCTAAAAGTAGAAAGGTTCAGTGCACGTTCCTATGCTAGGGCTACCTCAAGACGATCGATAACGCGGATGGGTTGAACAAAAGCAGCATGAGTTAGGTTATAACTTTCATTCGATCACAAGACTGGATAAAACGATAGAACATTTTTCATGAAATGGATCCAAAATCACACGAAGTTGAATTATTCATAATTCGGAATGATCTACAAGAAAATGTGCATAGTAATCCTCCTAGGAAACGACAACATATAGCGGCACTTTTAGGTAATACTTTTTTAGTTCGTGTATTAGGATGTTATCAGAACATTGTTATATTGTTCCAGTTGAATTATCACACCTGTTTTCATTAAACAATGTAAAATTTTTGTAGCGAATCTGGCGTCGATGTGCGCTGGAATTGCGATGGGATGGACGTCCCCTGCCCTACCTATACTACAAGGAGATACTCCGAACTCCAATGGGACGATTTCACAGCATCTGACAGCAGAGGAAGGATCTTGGGTCAGCGCTCTCGTTCCTCTCGGAGCAGCACTTGGTGCGTTGCCAGCGGGATTCTTGGCCGACAAATTTGGAAGAAAAAGAACCCTTCTTTCTTTATCTATTCCATACTTCTGCGGATCCTTTCTCATAATTTTCAAGGACCCTTCGGTAAGTAAACAACCGAACATACGTCGATCTATCCCCTCGCTTTAAAAATATGATTGATTTACTCCAGTTCGATTGCATCTATGATATTTTAACCATTATTTAAAACTGAAATGACAACCATCATTCAAAATTAGCCCCAAAATTAAAAGCTGGTGTAATAGGTAATGAAAATAGAGATGTCACACTCTCCCTAACCCTTTGTAATATACTTATATCTCTACTCATATACACTATTATCCAATGGTGTGTATATCTGTGGGTGCCATTTAACAAATCTGTTTTATCATGCAAATAATTTTAAAAATCTCATAAATAGTAATAGCTAAAAATTAAAGTATCAAGAATTGCAAAATAAATTATTTTCCTCTTCATACTACCATTTCAATAGCAATCAAATGAGTGAAAGTAAGAATAAAAGTATCAAATCACTGCAAAGATGTGAAAAACATAAAATTATTTCCTTTGTTGTAGGTTTGGTTCATTTTTATTGGACGGTTCATCATTGGCCTGGGAGCAGGTGCCACAACAGTCCTTGTTCCATTGTATTGTGAGGAAATTGCGGAAATTGATATAAGGGGGGCACTTGGAGCATATTTGGATTTAATGATTTGTGCTGGAATATTATGGATTTACACACTTGGGGCATTTCTTTGTTACGTGGGGTTCACTGTAAGTGCCTGTATTTTGCCAGTCATTTTCTTTATCTCATATGCTTGGATGCCTGAATCACCAGTCTTTCTGGCACGTAAGGGACATGCTGAAGAAGCAAAAAAGGCATTAGAATGGCTTCGAGAAGGAAATAGAGATTATGATATCCAAAATGAGTTGGAAAACATACTTTCATCTTTGCCTGAGGATCCTAATATAGCAAAGAAATCTTTCTTAGCATGCTGTAGCAAAAATCTATTTCAGTCAACCACTGCAAGAGCTTTTGCAATTGTCTTAGGATTAATGTCTTTCCAGCAACTGAGTGGAATCAATGCTGTGATATTTTATACAGAACAGATTTTTAATGAAGCAGGCAGTAATCTTTCCGCTGACATGTCCACAATCATTGTAGGAGTAGTACAAATGATAGCAGTATTTTTCTCTTCCATAACTGTAGACCACTTAGGACGAAGATTTCTCCTGATTTTGTCAACAGTTGTTATGGCTATTTGTCTCTTGGCTCTATCTTTAAATGCACACTTCAGTAATATGTTAGATGAAGAAAGTCCTTCAATAACTCTCTGGATTCCACTGGTTGCAGTTATTTTATATGTTGTGGTTTTTGCTCTTGGATTTGGCCCCCTTCCATGGTTCATGATGGCAGAACTTCTCCCTGACCATGCAAAAGGTTGGGGTGGTGCTATTGCTGTTTCATTTAATTGGATAATTGCTTTAATATTAACTAAAGAATTTCCCATTTTATTGGAAAAATCCCAGGCAATAACTTATGGAATTTTGTGTTCATTTTGTGTGATGGGTACCATTTTCATTGCTCTGTGTGTTCCAGAAACAAAAGGTAAATCAAAAACAGAAATACAAGAAGTGATTGGAGGGACACATTTATAAAAAAATACCTTAATTTTTTTTAACATCCTCATAACAAGATAATACACCTATTATCATATTACTAGTAATAATTTTCTTTGACATGTTGTTCAGAATACTAATATTTTTAAATTCACTTAACTTATAATGTTATGAAATATAAATTAAATATTTTTAAATAGAATGTAATTTTTGTACATAAGAAAAGAATAATTTTATGATCATGTAAGAATGGAATAGAGGGTCAACAGGTAAATACGGTCATGAAAAATAATTTTCTAATCTCTTCCAAATATGAAACAGTCTTGTAGAACCCAATTTAAGGGACCAAAGGTATGGCATGGCTTAGATTTTTGACAGAGGAGATTATTTATTTATCGCACAGCTTTAAGTGTCAGAAGACTGCACAATAACTGATTTTCTCAATGCTCTATGTATTTCTCAATGTTCCACTTTGGGCTCTCAGAAATTATAGCAAGAGTAATAGGATGAATGAGATAAGATGAGACAGGCAGGGAAAACAGGTGAGCCCTCAGAAAAATTGCACAAACTTGCTTTGTCTATCACAATAAATTCCTGTTTTATCCAACACCCTCAGAGGTGGTAGGTAGGTGACACACTAACTCCTCCATAAAACATCATACAGGGAGGAGATGATATTTACCAATATGTGACTCACCACTAGAAAAGTTAAAGGAAATTACTCTCAATCATTTCCTTTGTTCCTGACCTGAGTAAGTATGTGAGAAAATTATAAGAATTAGTGACCTAAATTAAAATTAAATCATTTCCTTTGCATTTCCTTTGTTCCTGACCTGAGTAAGTATGTGAGAAAATTATAAGAATTAGTGACCTAAATTAAAATTAAAGCATTTAAATGAAGTTGGAAGAGTTAATGAACAAAATTATAATATATTTTAGATTTCTTGCCTACATTATATAAATGTATGTCTTGTACAAGGAACATTAACTCAAACCAAAAANAGAAAAGTTAAAGGAAATTACTCTCAATCATTTCCTTTGTTCCTGACCTGAGTAAATATGTGAGAAAATTATAAGAATTAGTGACCTAAATTAAAATTAAAGCATTTAAATGAAGTTGGAAGAGTTCATGAACAAAATTATAATATATTTTAGATTTCTTGCCTACATTATATAAATGTATGTCTTGTACAAGGAACATTAACTCAAACCAAAAATATTTTCAATAGAAACACCAAAGAAAATTCAACTTAATATAATTGGTAATTTACAGTCCATGTTTTTAAGTATCAATTTTTTCATTATTCATTTCACTAATATCCACTGATGAATATGATACATTTCATTGAATTATAATACAATATAAACAGTGCTGTCATGGTGCCAGAAAGCACTGGAACGCTGTTTTTGGAATATGTTTTCTTTAATATATACATAAGAGTTTATTTTACAGAAATGGTTAAGTTATAATGTCAAAATTGACTCCAAAAGATGTTAAAATACAAAAATTAGCACATCAATTTAAAAAGTTTACAGGGGTATGGGGGCGCGGGACCCCCTTTGGTTGGGGAGTATGTAAAATTCAGCATTCTGGCACTGCTTAATTTGCCATGACACAACTGAAGATAAATACTAAAAGTCATTACAGACTCAACCTTAAACACAGACACTTCTGAAGAAAGCTGTATCATGGTGGCTGTATCAAGTTTCTATACAACAATGCGGGTCCAACCAGAAGACAAGATAGCATGCCCTTGTTCCTTGAGAGTATCCATTCCGTTGAAGTGTGTTTGTACATTATGTCATCTTTGAGACCATTTTCAGTCTCAATTGTGCCCAGCCATTGTTGATGGGAAATTATTCAACACATGATCAATATTGCCTTTGTTTATGAAGTAGTATTCCACATTGTATAAATATCATATTTATTTCATTCTCAAAAATTAAAAATTTACAATATTAATGTAATTGGGAAAGATGCAAAACAATGTATGGGGAGCAGGTCATAAAAATGCAACAAACTCCTTTTGGTTGCATGCATAAAGGTATTGATGAGGAGCAGTATGAATTCAGTTTTGGATCTCAACACATCAGAAAGTTGGTTGAGAAATTCATAGTTCCCTGAACTAGAAAGTGACTTCCATGAGTTATGTTTGGAATGTAAGTGAATTCCATTCACACTCTCTTCAAAAGCAAGAAATCATCCCACAGATTTTTTCCCTATATACAGGTATTTTACGTATACCTATTACAAACTACATGAGTAATCTCTTCCTCATTGAAATTTCTGTAGTGAAACAATGTAGGAACAGTTCTAGTACTGTTTTCTTGGGTTCTAATGGCCTCGATGTTGGCGAGCCCTAATGTCCTATTAAAAAAGAAAAGAAAATAGGCAACATGCACAACACTTACTTATTGACAGTGTTCTGCTGAACATAAATATAATAAACTTATTCTCCAAATACACACATAACGATGTTGATTAAATACTTAGCTATATTTCTAGTAATGTTATATGAAGCTATCAATTTCTGTGTTGTGTGGAAATCACTTTTCTACATACTTGGTAAAATCATTGCAGCTCAGAGAAGTTTAATTCATTATTTCATTCACAATGTCGTGTTGTTGTTGTCATTATAATTATAAATTGAAATATTCATTTGTTTCGTATGGCTAAACAGTTTCTTTACCAAGAAAAATACAATAAACAGTACTCTTCTATAGAATCCTTCATCAAATTAATGTTATTTTTCTGTGAAAACTTCTTATTTTAAAAAAATTTTCTTTCCTCTTTGATAAAGTTGTTTCAGCTATAATAACTGTAATGGAATTTATCTTATTCTTTTATGAAAACATAGTCAAACTTACAGCTTCTATAATAAAAAGAGATGATCCGGCATTTTGGAACCATCTCTTTTATTGATAAAAGAAACAAATCTTTCATTGATTTCTTAATAATATCAGAACAGTGATTACGTCTGTTTGGGTTTACAAACTTATAACCATCACCAATGAATATAATAAGTATTTTCCCCATAGACATACTTACTACTTACATACCCTCGGTTTTAAGTAATTAATTTGACTTTGATTTTTTAATACCTTCAATAATAATCCATGTTAATGGTATTTTTAAATATGGGTATGTTGGAAAACGTGGTGTTATGTTGGAAGAAGCATGTGGTTCAGTGCTTGGGGTGACTGCTTGGGATGACATTCTTTGAGACACAGCATTGTGGACAAATTTCTTACATTTCAACCATCTGTAATACGAAGCACAACAGTGGAAAAGTAAATATTGCAAGTACCTTCTTTTTAATTGTGTGCTAACCTAAGTAATTCAGCAATGTTATTTTTACAATTTTCAACATATGTATTACATCTAGTGTATTACACATAAGTACTGCACAATATTGGTAGTTTAAAAAATTTGCAAAGGAAGGATGAATTAATGAAGCACAGTAAAGACATGCAGTCAGCTCTTAACTCAGATAATTTATTGAATATTGATGGGGTAGGAAATTACAAGATTGTTTGTCTAAATTAGCAATAATTGCTACAGAACGACTCATTGACAAAAATTTAGATGTGATAAATGTAAAAAGGATGCTAATCAAAAAATTCAGGCAAGTGAAATTAAGGTACATTTTAAAATTATGACATCATTCACTCCTTATTTATTTATAATAATATTTATAATCTTATTAGATGATTTAGCCCAATCAATTTTTACATCAAAATCGTTTTATGTCATGTAGTTTGAATTTTTTGATAAGTTTGTAGGACTAGTAACTATCATGAAAATCCATGTTTGTTACTTCAAAAGGTTTCCTAGTGCACAAAAACCTGTATAATTTTCTCATTTTCCTAAGCTTTCATCATTCCCAAAGCTAGCAGTCTAAAGAAATGTTACATGTACCTTATCTCAACAGATGTTTTACATCTAGTGTAGATTAAATTAGCAACAATTTAAGCTCAATTGCAACAACATATAACTTGTTATGCAATAATATTACCAAGTTTGTTACAACTTGTCACATCCACATCCGAGATAGAGTGGCTCAAAAATTGGTATTAATTTTGGTTGTTGTTTTTTCTAATGTCAGAAAAAGTACTTATTTCACTGGGAAATTCAGAAGTAATAAATTAGTAGCAATTTTTTAATAAATTCATTAAAGAAGTTACATAGAATGACACTTGTAAACTTCACAATTCTCTGATTATTAGTGAAAAACCAGTAAATGGAAAAATTGGATTTTCAGAAATACCAGTCCTCAACAATTTACAGTTCTACATACATCAATTGTTTACATTAAATTATTTCATACAAAATTTGGCTTCAGCATATGCTTATAGATGAGTGCAGTAATATATTTTCAATCAAGGTGTGAAAATTACTTTAAAAAAAATTTAATATGCTTCTAATACTTAAATATACTTCTGATACATTTTAATGCAATAGATTCTCTCTGCAATGCCCTAAGGAGATACTTCTAATAGCTTGGAAATTATTAAAATATCCAGTCAAAACCATGGATCAATCCCATTCTTTAAACTAGACATATAAGACTAGTGGTGGTTAGTGCCATTGTTCACTGAAAAATTACCCTTAGTTCAGAGAAAGTATATGTTCAGAAATTGGAAACATTTATGTAATAAAAATTGTCATTAAACAACTTACTGTGTTAAGTTAGACAAATTCAGTTCCCAGTGCGGCCTGTTAAACTTGTATGAGCAAGGCCTTTCATTTAGCTGGAGGTTCCGAATGCCTTAGTGAACTTCCTGGCTATGACAGTTTCTTTCTTTGGGGTGGGGAGGGGTGACACATTAACACTGCTTCAGTCACTTCAAGTGTTTAGTGTCAAAGATAGTCGAACCAAATCAAGCACTCTCGAGCCCAATTCCCAGTTCCCTGTAATGACTAATGCTCTTATACAGCCATCGTAAATATTACTGTTACACAACTTTGACTTTGAAAAAAAGTCACCCACAGAACTCACATATAGCTAATAACACCAAAATTTAGTTCATTTTATTTTATGTTCAACATAGATACAACATAAATCAATTTATCATATCCCCTAAATTTTATTGTATGCAGCCAAAAGAAAGTGAGTGTTATGACTTCTTTCTGTACATGTTGTTCTTTAAGAATTAATTAAATATTTTGAACTATTACTTCTATTGAAATAAAGTTTTAATATTATATTGAAAAAAAGTCAAGTAAATATGAATTTTAAATTTCAAATTTGTTTATTGACCAAAAACATATACAAAGTTATGAACTATGGTTTTCTTGATTGTTGGTGGTTGTAAATGGTCTCATTAGGTAGCTCTAAACCAAGACAATTAAATTCACTTTTTTATTAAAGGAAAATGATTTTAAAGTATTTATTTAATACTGTTTATAAGCATTACCATTATTTTTATTCATTAACAAAAATAAGTATAAATATTTAACCGCAAATAATTAAGTTTTAGGAGTTGGACCAAGAACTACTTATCACGAACAATTTCAATGATTTTTCACTAATTAGTTTGCAAACCAGTTTCTGAACAGAAGATGAGAGAGGAATTTATGAGAATAGATTTTTTATAAAAACTCAAAAATTGTGATTCATGTCAAGAATTTTCATCCTACCACAAAATTTTCTTAACATAGTACCAATTTTTCACAGCCCACTGGTTGATAATTGCTGATCGAAGCAACCAAGTTTTCTACCTTAAGTTTTCTATTTTTTTTCTTCATACATTCCACCCCATGTAGGTGTGAACCACCAGGTCAAACATTCACAAGCTGCCAATGTAAAAAATTACAATTGTGTTTCTTTCTCACACTCCCGAGAAACCGAAATTTGGATATGTGGCATTCACCTCAGAAGGGTTTGAGGAATATTGATGAAATTATGAGAATATAGGGTTTATAGGGACTGATCAATACCATGTAGACCAGACACTTGTCTGTCCTTATGCCTATCTTTGCAAATTCAGGATGCAATATCTAAACTTTTGTAGGTCAACAAATGGTGAAACAAAAGATGATATGAGAATGATGTAGGCAGTAGTAATAACGCAAAACCAATGATTTGCAGATAGTTTTATGTGAGTTATTTTCATGGGAGCAAAAATTGACCACCCATATATTATTTCTTATCCATATTTGTTAGTTGTGGTATGATAGTTCTCTGGTGGCACTTTGGGGTGCATGGAGCTTCTATCTTCCTTCCACATTTTGGAGAAAAAATTAATTTTTATTCCAATTCAGTCATATAAAACTAACACATAAAAAACAACTATTACAAACCTTGCAGTCATATCACCAAATTATATTTCCTTTAATTTATTTCATTACTAGAAGTATTAATTTGGGGAAATATCACAAAATATTATGCTTCCTACCTTATCAATTCCTACAGTGACACAGCTAGAAATAAAGACATGCAAAGCAGCAAGTAGCACATTCTAGTAATTTTTATTTTCTTAACCAATCCAAAATTAAACATTCAGTCATTACGCCACAAGAAAATTATCCCTTAGTTTTTAAGTTATTGAAATAACTTAAAAGAAATTCATGATATTTTCAACACAACTTCAAAAGCCGTCATTCAAATAAGTCGCAAACATGTTCTCTCTATATCATTCTGAAAGAGACATGCAGCTAAGAAACAATAATTTTCAAGCAAAGTCCTTAAAACAATCTCCCCTCAGGAGCCACTCAATTTAAAAGAAAAATTTGGGATAAAATTCCTGAAGACTTACATTTATGGCAGAGCATCAAATAAAAGATAATTGTTCATAATTGAATGATATACTGAACTCACATATATCAACATGTAAATTATATTATGGAGGAAAGTATAGTGTCTCTTTCTAAATTATTTATTGCGGAAAGCTTTTTTGACCTCGTAGCGGCCATCTTCAGTACTACAAATGAGATAACAAGTTCTATAAAAAACATTAAATATTCACAAATAATATAATAAAATCAAGTGAATTGCATTTGAATGATAAAATAGAATAAAATGCTGTAAAGTAAGAAAAAATTATATTGTGAAAATATAGAATGAATATATTTGAAATTTGGATGAAGAAATTGTAATAAATTTATAATGTTAAATGAAAACATAAAAATATTGAATAAGAAAAATTCTAAATTTGTAGAGTAACATGAAATCGAATATAGGGATTCTTGTGGCAAAGGAATGCTCTGAGTAAACCAGTCAATGCTCTTAAATAGTCTTGGGTTGGGGGGGGGGGCAGAAAGGTGAGAACCAGGAAGTCTTAACTTATTGAGAGCACAGTGTGGCGGAGGAGGGGGGAGGAAATCTGTGGAATGTTTTGATTTAAGACAAGTATTATAGTTTTTCGAAAATTTTGTTGATGTGGAGTGACAAGTTGAATTTTAATATAAAATCTATTTTCTATTTCTAAAATTTTGGCATATTTGTTCATGTTGAAAGTAATTTGCATTCCAGGTTTTTTTAAGTTTTGGCAATAGAAGTAGAAATGTTTCCCATATAGGGGATAACCCTGCTGTGTGGTCTGCATAACCTTGCTGTATGGTGTAGTATATGGGCGATAGAGCTGTGATGTGAAATTGAATTTTCTTACATTTCTTTTGAATGATATTGTCTACTAGCTTAGTGTTGCATCCATTGTTGATAGCTACTTGCTTAATGTTTTGATTTCTGTAAAGATATGACGTGAAAGAGGAATTGTGAATAATCTGTGAATCATGGAGTAGAATGCGGCATGCTTGTGAGAGAAGGGATGATTCGAGTTGTTGTGTATGATGTGGTCAGTACGGGTAGGTTTTCTAAAGATGTTAAATTCATGTTGTTTATTTATAATGGATATGGAAAAGTCTAAAAAATTAAGTGATTTACTTTCGTTCTGAAGTTCTGTTGTGAAATGGATGTTTGGATGAATGGAGTTAAGATATTGTTCAAGTTGTCTTGTTATACCCATCCAGAGGGCTAGCACGTCATCAACGTAACAGTACCAATATACTATATTTTTTAGTAGTGGGTGTCCTGAATCAAGGGTGCAGTGTTCAAAATTGTCCACAATGATGCCTGCTAATAATGGGGATAGTGGAGATTATATATATGGTATATATATCAAATATGTATAAAAATCACTCAATTATGCCTTTTTTTTTTGTTCATTCATTCATTCTCATGACAGGTAATGTACAAAATTATACTTAATTTCAATCTCAATATTTGGGAAAAGAATGTAAAGGAACTAAAAGTAATTTTAAACATAAAAGAACCCTGTGGAAATTACTTTTAACTTTTATCGAGAACAAGACATAGTTAAAATAAACTTAATGTTTGAATCAAAATGCAATCTTGGAAGGAAAATATCTGAGAAATTAAATAATACTTTTTTATTCATAATAGTAACATAAATATTATTAAAATATGTTGTCATGAAAATAATAAAATCATAATGCAAAGTTTGAATGAAAAAGAGTGGTCACTACAGGGAAGGTTATATTATTTTTGATTGCCAAATGAAACCCGGTATTAATAAAAAAAAGTCCACTACCATGACCTAGGGCAGACCGGCACCATGATCCACAACGGGACAGATTTTTGCAGTAAAAATGCAAATAACTCTCCAGGTATTGAGCTTATGTAAAAAAAATATGCAAGAGAACGCTGTTTCATGATAACACAACACAAAACATTATGACAATATGTCTCAATTAAAACTAACCCTTTTTTCGATTTTTAATACCCTTTTTTGGCCCGTGGACCATGCGGCACACGCATGCTTCAGATTCGGTCCCAGTCCACTAAAAAGCGATTTTTTTCGATTTCCAGGTTTGGTAATGATATTAGTGAATAAAGTCGGAAAGAAATCCATCTTTGGAGAGATACATTCGCTTACGCTGTTTAAACAGTGAGCGATAGATGGCAACAATGCGGCAACATTGTTCTCCTCGAAGAGATCTATGAAAGAAATTTGCGACAACATACGTCTATCTGCAAAGGCTAACCTAAATTATAGAAAAAGAAGCTTAAACACACGTATTATAATGTTATAACTTAAGAGGGTAATTTAAATAGGGAAAAGTGAATTTTAATCAAATTAAATGGTTTCTTATTTTATGAATTTAACATAATAAAGAAACAAAAACTAATTTTGAATCTTAAAATTTGAACGAACATTTTAGATTTTACAAGAGATTCTTTTCAGTGAACTTGCGTCTCAGCCATCGCCGTGGCCGCTGTACCTTGACTTGGGAGCAACCCGGCAGGAGCATTCGGCCGTTGCGGCGCCAGACGAGTGGTGGTAAAGCAAAGTTTCTAAAAAATACTACAACCAAACACCTCAATATTGAAAAGCTTCCTTTTGTATGTCATTAAGTTTTAAGAAATAAATGAGAAAAAAGTATTACGCCATCGAAAATGAGTATACTGATCTACAAACAACTATTTGAATGATTCTGGAGTAAAAAATTTCATGTTAAGGTGCTTTCTGCACACGATACATACGACGAAAACATAACACTAATAGAATTAGATAGAAAAAGAATGACTTTCAACTCTTAGGAATCTACTGACTTTTCTAACATACTGAAGGCACTTATGATCAGAATGCACACGAAAAAAAACTATGAATGTCTCATTTGAAATATTTTTAGAATATTTATGGACTGGACAGTCCTTCAGTTGATGATGCAATGTTTTTTGATATAACACAAAATGAACTTGCAATCGATCAATAAAGTCAGGTTTGTTAAATCTTTTCAAGAAACTATATTCATAGTAACCCAGGAACAATGTCAAAGACGTAATAGTATTTTGTTCTCTCTGGGGTGCCATTTTAAGGTGAGTCCTTTCGCCTCTTACCAACGGATTGCTCCTAAGATGAAATTTAACTTATCTACGTTAACCACAAGATCATTGCCGTAAGGCCGCGCAAAGGCAGGGATACTTTTGCATTATTGACAATTTTCTCACGAATTTCATATTACAGGTACTTAAAGTGATAAATTACAAGTATTGCATTTGAACTCTGTTTTGCATTGCACTGTAACTGCTGCGATACAGTGAATCAAGATCTGTAAAAATAATTTATCGTCGCCTTAAAATTATAAAGAAGAGTTAAAGTGTAACATAACAAAAACACGCGTGCGAATGAGTTGCTACTAATTCAATAAAGAGATATTGAAGCTATTTACATCTTTCCCGCTATTTTCTTTGTTCCAAGGCAGTGATGTTTAATTTGACTGGTCTAACAGCCGTAGTCCCGAAACGATAGTGCGTTGTGCCAGTAGCGGTATTGTTTCACTTGGACAGCTGCAGAGGTTAAGGCCAGTTAAGCAGGTTCAAGGTGGAGGTCGGTATCACTGATCTACTGTATAATTATGTCTTATCCGACTGACTGGACACGGCAGAACTGCCAACATAAATTTTTTCTCGTCGTCACACCCGAAATTTTATCTTTTCTAAAACACGCGAAGAAAAAAGTTGTTTCATATACCCTAGTCTTTTCTTCGGTTGGTGCTATTTACACGATGTTTTGCTCATAAAGCAATAGTCAATCAATAAAGATTGAACGTTTTTAGCTTGTAGTTAAATAATAAGCTATAAGAAATCAGTTAAAGAGAAAAAATAAATTATGTTAACTGAGCATAATAATTGCAGTATTACCTTGACGGTGACACAGGTCAAAACACTGGCATGTCCAATCATTTTTCTTATTTACTCCCCTACCCAATAATTTGTTAATAATAATTCGTTGGTTTGCAAGGCGTATGTGAAGTAAATATAACACGTACTCTATATCAAAGAATTTAAAGAACAAGATAGAAGCACTAGCTTTCACTTGCTCTGTACAAAATAAGGAAAAACGATGTTTTGCTATTTAACCATAAATTATTTCACTAATTTCTCTAGCATTTTATTGAATTCCATCAAAAATTAACGTTATGAAAAAATTCTTGGGTTACTTCCCGTCCTACAGTTGGAAACGCTTAAGTAGACAACATAATACCTCAAACATCATCCTAAAATGTCTCCTATTTCAATGTTACCAGCGCAATAATAATGAGCTAACTACATATGTTCAATCACTTACATTCTTTTCCATTTTTTATGGATGCGATTTCTATAAAATATTTTCCAGCAAAGAATGACTTTATTGCAAAATTGTATTTTGTTTTGTCATATATTTGTTGGTTATATGGAATAGCTTTAATTGTTTATTTCAGTTAAAGAAGCTTTTTTGCACATACCAGTTGGAATTTACCTACCCAATCCAACTGCTGTAATCGGTTCATTATATGAAGTTAAAAAAGACATGCAATTAAAAGTTCCGCCATTCTCGCTCATTGATGAATTACTCAGCGCAAAGCCTTTTGAACGACATGATGATGGTCATGGACCTCATAAATTCGTTAAAGTACTTGAAAGTTTCTTTATCGTACTCTATTGGTTTGTAAGTGTAACGTTCAATGAGATACGGAAGTACATTATCGCGAATATTTTTAGTCAGAAAGATGTGTGCTATCGTACACTATGTTCAATTGTGAAATATACGAATAGCTGAAGTTTTCTAATGACAAGAATATTTGGAATAATTTGAATTGTTTACTTCACTTCTATATTTACAACTAGCTGAGTGCTCGCAGTTATGCACGCGTGAATTCTGTAATACGTCTCCAATTTGATTTTTACTCATATCCTCATTGGTAACCACTGAGAATGTTATCTATTAATGTTGGAGGTTTGATAATATCGGTGCGTATCCTCAATCCCTTATTTTCACTGATGTAATTTACAAAAAGTTTGTAGAAAACATTAATTTACACCATAGGGGTAAATTTTTGTAAAATCCTTTCTTAGTGCACATTTTTTATCATTCTTTGTGTCACGTTCTTACCAACCTCCACCTCTAGGGGCGTCGTGCACCTCATGTGGCTTGAAGGGTACATAATTTCACTGGCAATACGATTATTCATCTCAATATACACAATAAACATGGACTCGACCCTCATATCGGTCTATTTACGTTATTTTTACGTCTCGCTCTTTACTCCCCCAGATACAGTGCTCCTATGTGATCTCATCTTGAACATAACGGCATTGGAAGTTAAAACATTTCGTCAATCCTAAAACTATGTATCCGATGCATTTTTAATATTTTTATATTTCAATATTTGTTTTCAATTATTTTTATCCATAAACTCATTTCCAGACCCCCACTCAAGGAGTGTTAGTGGTGTGTTTGTTTCATGAGGGCTGAGTTTAGACTTACGCGATATCAGGATTTCACTATCAACTCAGCGACGACGAAAAATATGGACTCGTTACTGATAGGTCATGTTCGTTATTTTTATTTTTCATTATATCCCCTTCTCGACACTAATATTGGTCACTTCCGTTTTTTTAAACGTTTCACCCCTTCACACCCGCAACACAAAGGTTGTTTATTTCTCATAGGGGGTGATCGTGTACTTATCTGGCCATGAGTGTGACACTTTACCTCAGTGGTCCCAAAAATTATATATTCCACACCAATATCGGTCGTTTTTTTATTATTTTCCTGTCCTTCATTCCCACCCCTACCCTAAAGATGCTAGGGGTATATTATCTGCCATGTGGACTGACTTAACTTAGAAAGCATCTGGGACGTCCTTGTCCATCCCAACGCCACCGAAAACTATGGTTTCGAATCTAATATCGGATTTTCCCACTATTTTTACATGCCATCCCCTTCTCATCCCCTCTCTAGGGATGCAAGGGATGTCTCACCCTCATAGCGCTTCATATAGTCATATAGTCAGTCATCTGTGTATCAAGTATGGTTGAAATTGCTTCAGGCACTCGAGTTATGGTGCGATACGTACATAAAATATTCCAACCATCATTTCACCCCCTTAGGGATGGATTTTCGTAAAATAGTTTCTTAGCGGATATCTACTCTCTAAAAGGAATCTATCTGCCAAATTTCAAGTTAGTTAGCCGAGTACCCGCAGCTTTGCTCGCGTAAATTCTGTAATACATAGTCTGTCCAATAAGTTTCCGTACTGATTGGACAGACTATGGAAGCGCTGGACAGTCCCTCTGGGTCTGAATGGTGATGGGGGGGGGTCTGTAGTAAGCAGGAAAAATTGGTTTAGTTGCCTTCGAGTCTCCGGAGTGTGTGGATTGCTTGTGCAGTGAGTCTCTGTTGAAGTCACGTGTTACAGGATCAAAATGCAGCGAAATTTCGAACAGCGTTACATAATCAAGTTTTGTTTCAAACTCTGTAAAACTGCTACAGAGCCGATAAAAATGGCTAACGGAGACGAAGTCATGAACAGAACAAGTGTGTTTGAGTGGCATAAAAAATTAAGGAGGGGTCAGTAGACGTTCAAGGCGATGAACGCGTGGGACGACCGGTTTCAGCAACAGCCGATGAAAATGTGACGAAAGTGCATCAACAAGGACAAGCGCGTCAAGTGAACAGACGGTCAACTGCCAATTTTACAAAGGAGTCATCGAACGTTTGAAAAAAAAGAGTCGTCCGCGTCCACCTGGATTCGCCATCACGACAATGCACCCTGTCACGCGTGCCTTGTTGTGAACGAGCTGTTGGCCAGGCTCGTCGTGTCAACGCTGCGTCGCTACCGTCCATATTTGGCTCCTAGCGACTTCTACCTGTTCCCCAAGTTGAAAAGGATCCTTAAAAGACACCATTATGGAACCACTGACGCAGTTCAACAGGCTACGACATCATTTAAACAGCATACCAGTCGAGGGTTTCCGGGGCACTTATGAGAGGTGAAAAATTTGCTGGCAACGATGCATCGACTCCAGTGGGGAGTACTTTGAAGAGTTCTAAGGCGCCGTACATAATTTCTGTAATAAATTTTATTTTATAACCTCAATACGGAAACTTATTGGACATACACCTCTAATTTTATTTTCTTCCCAAATCCTCATTGGTACTATCCTTTAGTGTTATCCATTGAGGTTATATTAGTATTGGTGTATATTCTCGATCCCTTATTTTCACAGATGTAATTCAAAAACGTTTTTAGAAAACACCAATTTCCCATTTCACACCTTCACGGGTGAAGTTTGTAAAATCCTTTCTTAGCGCACATTTTTGATAATTCTTTGTGTCACGCTCTTCCCAACTCTAGGAACATAGTGCACCGCATTTGATCTGAAGGGTACATAATGCCATTGGAAATACGGTTAATCGTCTGTATAAACAAGTTTTGTCCTTAGACAAAATAGATATATATGAAAGAATATATCTAGATCGGAGGACCAACTGTTTGTAAGAATAAAGAATGAGGAAAGTATCAGGTATAGAGTAGTGATTGCCAAAAAAAAAAGTTTAATGAAACATGCAATGAGAAGGTAATGGAGAAGATTGATACAATACTGAGTTCTCATGATACATCGTGATGAGATGAGACGCTTCTGGAAATTCAGCCGAGATGACGTTGTTGGAGTCCAGTTGAATTGATGTGTTGCTGCATGGCGTGGTAGCCATGCATCGAATGGCTCGCCTGATGATGCTGCGTGAGCAACGAGCCGAGATGGCTCTGGTGCTGCTGACCGTAGAAGTCGATGAGTGCGCCCCGCAGCGTGCCGACAAGTTGCGGCGAGTCATGAATGACCCGGTACAAGTGACCTTGAGCGACTGCCTGCTTGGCGAGGCAATGTATCGCCCTGGTCAGGTGACCAGAGGGAGCCTTGCGAGACGAATGTGCCCCTCCGGTGATGTAAATGATTGCTCCGGTAAAGGTAACCGCGAGCTAGTGCCTGCTTGGTGAGGCGAATGATGCCACGGTGAGGTGACCGTGGGCTAGATGCCTGCTTGGTGAGGCATATGATGATTGAGAGAGAGTCTGGCATGGCGCCAGATAAGAGGCGATGAGATGACCGCCGTCGAGCGAGTGCGCCCCGCAGCGAGAACTGTCCATGGCGCGGCTGCCACACTGCGGCGTGATGATTGCACTGCTTGCCCAGCCAATGATGGAGAGTGACTGATTGTTGATGAATGAGTGGACGGTTGCCGACCGCCCAAGAGAGAGAGGTGTGGTACCAATGGTTGCTCACAGTTGACTGCTCTTGTGAAGTAACCGCGAGCGAGTCAAGTGACTGCTCTGGTCAGGTATCCGAGAGCGAGCGTCCGTCCGACCGGTTCGGGACCAGTACGAGCACATGACATGGTTCGCTGTCCATAAACTCGCCCTGCAGCGCGAGTTGACGCGCCAATCGCAAGGCAGGACGTCGTGACAGATCGTAGATTTCTGGCGGAAAGCGCTGCTTCGGTACCAGAAAAATCAATGGCATGTTGAGCACAGAAGTTTAGCAATTAAGATGTGTCACTCACCTTGCACAAAGATTGTGAATTTCAAAGATGACTCACTTGTCCTCATAACGTTACATGAAAAAAAATGTCTGAACACGTCTTAGAATACACGATAACCATGGACGGATTTCTTAAACTCGACAGTTTCTGATGGTCAGAAAATCGGGCAAGGGATTAAAAATGTTAGGTGCCATCAAAGTCGACAGATTCTACCTGCTCTAACGGTTTGCCGCCTGCCGCGCACCCTCCTGCGGACCCACCGACCTGCCGCTAATGGATTTCATGAGTCACTTACTAGAGAGTTATTTAATGTGCTATCAATTAAACATTTTTATTTTTATTCCCATTATCTTAAATATTTTGAATTCTACACATAATTCCAATAAAAATGAACCCAAACACGACGTATTT
>NNCF01128286.1:532190-546546 GCA_002313205.1 Laupala kohalensis
CGGAGAAAAACCCGGGCCAGGATGGGGCTACAGAATTTATGTACACAACCGTGCCAAAGTTGAGTACACATAAAACTAAATTAATATGAGCCATAAGACAACACAATCATGCAAGAAAATAGTTTTTGAAATTGTTATAAGTTATCTAAAAATGACATCAATGCATTGGGACACCATTTAAAATTGTTTTTAACGTTTTATTGAATATTTTAAGAATAATTATATAATTTGAGTTTCTAAGTATATGACAGTAACTTTT
The DNA here is from genome assembly GCA_002313205.1 of Laupala kohalensis. Taxonomy (NCBI): domain Eukaryota; kingdom Metazoa; phylum Arthropoda; class Insecta; order Orthoptera; family Trigonidiidae; genus Laupala; species Laupala kohalensis. The sequence goes on from NNCF01128286.1 coordinate 532,450, forward strand.
TGTCCAAAAAAGAACATTACTTCATATACTTTACATGCACAACATTAATATTGTAATATTATAAAGTAATTAACAATGATTCATACCATAAATATAGTTTGAGTTAGGTATGTATGAGTTAGGAATTGTTTCAAGATTTCCTGGCCACTTTACCCCGCACTACGGGGCAAAGTAGCTACTTTGCAAGAGTTGGAAAGAACAAAAATATCTTTTAAGGTATTATTGATTTATTGATGGTTATTGATTCTACACTAAATTTTCTACATATTAAATACTTTTTGTAATTTAAATTCCTTTAAATAAGTTTACTCAAGAACATTTTATACTGTCTCATATACGTAGTACATAAAAAGTATTGTTATCGTGAAAAAATTCGAAAGCGAAATTTCGACAGAAGTATCCGTTTTAGCGATCCCTGATTTTAAAAAAGTGTTGTTTTTTGGCATGACGTCTGTCCGTCTGCGCAGCGATTCTGAGTAAACGAATGAATCAATTTAATTCGCATTTCGTATTTACGGTAGAATTTACTTGTTGTCGATGCACGTGCTCTATTTTTTTAACTTTAAAACAAAGGATACTCCACATATAAAGGTAATCTTTTGAATGTTTTAAAAAAACGACTCGAACGATTTTGCTTCAATTTTCTGTGCGTAAAGTACAATTAGTGTGCATTACATCCGCATTGGCGGTATTTCGCTTGAAAGTTTGGTATAGACGCAGTAAAATGATTTCTATCTGCTACATTTACACATGTTTACTGTTTCAATAAGCTTGAATAATATTTAGAAGTGTAAATGTACCAAACATGTAGAATACATTTTCATAAACTAAAATGAAAGATATGATAATGATAAAATACATGAGGACAGCAAACGCACTGCAGATACGAAAATACATCAATTTCTGTCTACAACGAAATTTATTTACATAACACTTATAGCGACATATCAGCCTTATGAATATCGTAAATGTTTTGAAATAATATTCTGGATTTTTATTTTACTTTTAAATGAATGACAGTAATAAGTTCATGTAGCGACTTTGAGCATGAATAGAGCACTTGAAGACGACCAAAATATGGAGGATCACGCCAGAAATGACTCTTTCACTACAGAATTTTTTCTCACTCTATGCTGCAGACGGATAAACGTGTATGAGAAAGTACGTGCAATGGTTTGCGCCATTAGTTCTTATAGTGGCCACTTAACCTCAGTCTCCCCTACCTGAATGATTTTTTCCCCATTAATATGCTGTGTTATCCATCTAAATTTTTACGCGAAGTTATGGGTCTTATAGCGAAGAGACTTTTTCTTTCGTAATAACTTGAAATTGTAATTTTCTCGGACTGGATCTTCGCATCACATTCAAATGCTGTACATTTTGGATCTTTGGGGGGTAGAGCACAGAGGACAATGGGGGTGGTGTGAGCAATGAGGTTTCGAGCACAGTTCTAACTGGTTGCCAAACAAAGGGTCCCTGACAAGCTCGATTTCTTTTACTGAAAAAATTACTCCCGGCCACATCATCGAAAGCGGGGGAGAGAAGGAATTGTCCAGAGTATACGCTCAACCCTTTCACACACGTCATCATCATTGTCTTATCTTCCGTTCGCAGCGTGGGAGACAGATTTTCACTTGGATGTTCATCATTGTCTTCTTTGTCGACAGTGTTATCATAGGTGGGTTAAAGTAGTTCAAGTGTCCAGAGTGCTTGTCGCAAGATGGCGTGACGCTTACACATGTCACATTGTTGCTGTCGTATGCCTTTTTTCATGGTCAAGCGTGCTATCCAGTGTCTCCAGTAACGCAAACAGACTTGCATGTGCATCAATCGTAAAGCCACAGATCTTGCGCATGGAGGCGGTGAAGGAGGATGATTTAGCATTACTGATGAAGCCGAGCATGCAATCGATCACGTCTCTGGCATACCCACATCCATGTCTACTCACGACAACGGTCCATTCTCATATTAGCATCTCATGGCAAGCAATCCAAAAGTGAGCCCACTGTAGACTTGAAAGCGTATCTACCCAATAGCGCTTGTCATCGAAACAGTCGAAAGAGCGCTTCTGTTGCTCGATAGAGTAAAAGTCTCATTAGTGATACATTAATTCAAAATTTGATGGTGGAGGGGGGGCAGGGGGTAAAGTGCAACAAGTACAAGTACTAGTAGTTTTTCTAGATTTTTTAGTTTTGTGGTTTTACCCAGGAGTGCAGTGCCAAATGTGGCAGAGTGACTGTTGTAATGTCGGAGCAGTTAGTATAGCCAACCCTCTATATAATTTTAAGTGTAATCGTCCTATCATTTTAAATACAAAATGGTTAGTGTTCAGGTTTCTCAGGTAGATCAGATTATTTGGATAAAAAATATACTAAAACTAAAGCACTTCGGAAGCGTCGCTTCCATGCGATTCCGCTCCACTACATCCTTGGTGTTATTGAAAAACATTAGATTTTTTTAATACTAACATCCTCTACTAGCCCCTTACTGTTAATTGACGATTTACACGCACCAAATCACGCACTATGAGTCAGAGACGCGTACCTACACCTCATGAAGCCCAGGGCGGGAGCATTTTTGAAGGCCCCTATTTGCATACCAACTAGTACCTATCCAACGCTCCACTGAATTAAAAATAATTGAAATTTGAGTTTTATTTATTAATCAGGCGAACTTTTATTTATTTTACGGCTTTAAAATGTTTCAGATACTATTTATGTTCATATTTATGAGTTAAAATGATATTTGGTGACCCATCTGGAGGTCCCTTACATGATAAGACCCGGAGCGGAACGCCCCCTCCGCCCCCACCAAGGTACTCTACTGTTGAGGTAAACGTCATCTGTTGATGTAGAAAGTCGCTCACTTCAAGGATCTCCATCAGTCGAAGTTTCTCCGGTTGTTGAATCCGTATCTGTTAGAACAGGTCCATAACTTCATCCCCGATGGCTTGTTGGAGCATTCGAAACATAGCTGGGGTGTTTTTCCGACTTGAAATAAAATTGACCACACACACGTTCCTTCTTCAATTCTTCGATTGTCATTAAGACAAGAATTGCGGGAATGGCCGCTGCAGGCTCCTACAAAGCCGTTCCTCACCAAAGAAAAACGATTCATCAAAGATAAAAGGCTTCATTTCAGAACCCCATGTTTTATAAGTAGACGATTTTTTTATGTACATGCAAATTTTCATGTAATTTGATTGAAAAATTGTTGTTAACCCAAATGAAAACTTTTTAACTTTGGAGCAAGAACTGAAAAACCTTTTTTGTGGGAGGTCGTTCATTAAATATACACCAATAAAAATTTTCTGAGCAACCAATAAAATAACAAAACCTAGCAGGTTTCATCTTCGTAAGCTATTACCAATGTAAGCTATTACCATTATGAAGATAGCATTTTGTAATTGAGAAAAGTCATAAGAAGTTACAATTTTATTACTTTTTCTAAAATTATTAGTATGCACTATTTCTTTGTTTAACTTCATTTTATGAGTAGTACCTATAACTGACTTTTAGACTTCATCTCCTATCATAAAATTGGACAGGTTCTTGTATGTATGTTTTTTTGATGATAATATAATTTTATAAAAAGAATAAATTCCCCATTCTTTCTTCCCACACAGCAAAACTTTCTAGGGTCCAGTCACATATTCACAACCTTTTTAGTGCAAAATATCCATCAGGATATGCAACCTGCATTACATATTTTACAACATGTTTTTTTCTTTCTTTCTTGTGGCGGCGGCGGCGGCGGCGGCGGCGGGGGGGGGATTTCTCATAACAGAAATTCATTACAAATTTTCAAAATTTAAAATATAACTATATTGAAAAAAAGTTGCAAAGAATTTATTTATTATGGCTTGAAAATAATATCACATTAGTTCGATAATAACTTGTACATGTAAATTTACAAACATATTTGTGTTAGATTACAAACATATTGACATTATATATGTATTATAACTTGCAGCTAACTTTTTATCTTATCTAGGAACTTTTGCTGAAATTTTTGAATCCGCCTCTGCCTTAGGGCCCTTGAACGGAATTGATGGGCTGGTCCCTTGCTTGATTCCGGAGAGTAAATTAGTTTATTGTCCTCCATGTCGTCGTACGCAGTTTGTACTGTTTTTTGACAATAAATTTATAATAAATTTATAATCAAATTTTTTTGTTTTTACAAATAATTTGGGACAAAATAAATATTAAGATAATAGAAGAAAGACAAAAGAAAGTGATCAAATTAACAAGAACTATAGAGGAATAAGATAAAGAAAACAAAATAGAGGCATTGTGTTAGGTGTTGTCAGTCATCCCCTATAACTTAAGTGCCCCTCTATCATTGCCACTAGGTGACATCTGTAGTAACAGACCATTATTGTACAATGTTATTACTTTAGCACTAGAATTCTTTAGCATCACTTCTCAATCAATTATTAAATACAGCAAATAATCATTTAACAGTAGTTAATTGTGTTCAACTTCTGACAAAATTCATTGTGATGAACTTTTATAATATGTTGTCAGTTTACAATGGTATTATATATTATTTTGTGTATTTTATTGATGATCAAGAAGACAAAAAACCATGTCTTAGTTAGAAAACATGTACGTCACACTACATCACCATAATCTCTAAACACAGTTAAAGAAATTAAAATTGAAAATAATCACTGCTGCCAATCTCTAAAAGTTATACTGTCTTTTCCTTCAATATATACTGAATACATCAAGATATTTCTAAACTAGTCAGTACTTATACCTTCTAATAACTTTGAATTGATTATCAATAAATATTGAAATGAAACTTTTATTGACATTTCCATTTAAAGACTGCGTATTATTGAAATAACATTGTGTTTAAGTTTGTGAAGAAAATGAAAAAATGAGGGATATTTTATTATTACAGAAATTCTAGTATATCCACACTTATACATAATGATTAATGCTTATCTTAAAAATGAGTTTTTATCTTTTTTAACAATTATATAATTCTGTTTTGGACAATTCTTTATAAACACATTAATTACAAAACGTTGTAAAATTATAAATTTCTTTCAACCTCAAGTAAGTTGATTCTGGATGAATTGGTTCACACTACATTTTGACAAATACACTCTACACACAGTCACAAACACGGTTATGAAGAAAAACACGTCAAGACATTAGAAGATTGAAACTTTCTTACCAAAAATGATACAGTTCTTTTTTAAAATCTTGAGTATTTATACAAGTAAGTGAATAAATATGTATTGGAAACAATCATCAATTTACATTTAAATATAAAATTGCAAAAAAATAATTTTATTAAAAAATGACCCTTCCCTTCATGTTTTCTATGCTTTTTCAAGTAGCGTTCTTTTTCTTGATAAGCATACATGGTGTTAAGACATCCTCTTTCACTATAATCACCATACTTTGTTGAATAATGATTCAAATTCCAGAGGACAGATCACTGTCCCTTCCATGATTATAATATCATGATATAATTTTCTCTCGATTGTATAACACTTGATGCTAGATGATTCATATTTCCATAAAGTAGAACCATTCCTTATATGGAATGATAGAATGTGAAAAAAGCCACCCAGGAACAGATGATAGAGTATTGCGTAAACTTAGGTTAAAAGAAAGATAAGTAAATATGGAGTAGTAAGAGTTTCATTATATATAAGTAATGTTTTTGTAAAATAAGTATATCTTTTGCAGCCAATCTGACAACAGTGTGCACTGGAGTGGCAATGGCATGGACATCACCAGCTTTGCCTGTATTGCAAGGTACATCAAATTCTAATGAGACAATTTCTCAAAACTTGACAGCTGAAGAAGGATCTTGGGTTAGTGCTCTTGTTCCACTTGGAGCAGCAATTGGAGCATTACCAGCAGGGGTCTTAGCAGACAAATTTGGAAGGAAATCAACTCTACTTTCCCTATCCATTCCATACTTAGGTGGATTCCTTTTGATGATATTCAAGGATGTAACAGTAAGTAGACAGATGGCCCTGATAAAGAAGAAAAGCGAGTACACAAAATGCCACCATCTCCTTCAGTATTTCTGGAGCAATGCTGTCTTTTCCCGTGCTCCATTATGAATATGACTGTCCATAGGCAAGCCATAATAAATCCTATATAGTAAAAGGGATTCTCTTAAAAGCCCTAAGAAACAAGCTATGTTTTCGAAGAAAATAAAGTGAATGAGTAATGTTTTGATAAATTGTTATCAAATACATGAGTTAAATTGTTCAAATTTTCATGTCTTCATTAAGTAAATTTGATTACAGTGAACTGCATGCTAAGAATCTTTGACATTGATACCTAAAACTTTAAGAGTTAGAGATAAAATATTTATTTTTTCCTTAGGTTTGGTTCATATATGTTGGACGGTTCATCACTGGTCTGGGAGCAGGTGCCACAACAGTCCTTGTTCCATTGTATTGTGAGGAAATTGCTGAAGTAGATATAAGGGGGGCACTTGGAGCATATTTGGATTTAATGATGTGTGCTGGAATTTTATGGATTTACATATTTGGGGCATTATTTCCATATAAATGGTTCACTGCTAGTGCTTGTATATTACCAATCATTTTCTTTATCTCATTTGCTTGGATGCCTGAATCACCAGTCTTTCTGGCACGTAAGGGACATGCAGAAGAAGCAAAAAAGGCTTTAGAAAAGCTACGTGGAGGAAATAAAGATTATGATGTCCAAAAGGAGTTACAAAACATACTTTCATCTTTGCCTGAAGATCCTAATATCACAAAGAAATCTTGCTTAGTATGTTGCAGCAAAAACCTATACCAGTCCACCACAGCAAGAGCTTTAGCTATTGCCTTAGGATTAATGTTTTTCCAGCAACTGAGTGGAATCAATGCTGTAATATTTTATACAGAACAGATATTTAATGAAGCAGGCAGTAATCTTTCTGCTGATATGTCTACAATCATTGTAGGAGTAGTACAAATGGTTGCAGTGTTTTTCTCTTCTTTAACTGTAGACCACTTAGGGCGACGGTTTCTCCTAATTTTATCTACAGTTATAATGTCTATTTGTCTCTTGGCTCTATCTATGAATGCTCACTTCAGTATGAATATAGATGAAGAAAGTCTGTCTATACTGCGATGGATTCCTTTAATTGCAGTTATTTTATATACTGTTGTTTATGCCCTAGGATTTGGCCCACTTCCATGGTTTATGATGGCAGAACTTCTCCCTGAACACGCAAAAGGTTGGGGTGGTGCAATAGCTGTTTCTCTTAATTGGACTGTTGCTTTAATATTAACCAAAGAATTCCCCATTTTATTAGAAATGTCCCAAGCTGTAACTTACGGTATTTTATGTATATTTTGTGTGATGGGTTCCATCTTTATTGTCCTATATGTTCCAGAAACAAAAGGGAAAACAAAAACTGAAATACAAGAAGTAATTGGAGGGAAAGTACAATAAATAAAATAGCATCTTATTTAAATTCTCTAGATATCTACAGTCTCATATTTTGTCGCTGACAATACTCTTCTTTGACAATTAAAAAAAAAACTTTCAACATATCTGATTGTAAATTAATGTTAGAACAATTCTGTCATATATTTTACTTGATATTATTTTATGTACATATATTTTGTAATTATTATTGTCAATAAAAACAAATTTTAAATAATCCATTTATGGAGCAGTTCTAGGTTGCCAATTGTTAGAAGATAAGGAGGGTATTTATAACATGGGCTCTAATGACCTTGATGTTGACGAGCCCTAAAGCCCCCCCCCAACCCCCCNGACATTGATTGCTCTGCGTATAAGAAGTAAATATTTAATGTGAGATTTCGCTGTAATCATGAGATGCACAATATCTTTAATATTTTTATATTATAATTTTAATTACAAAATTGGGACGAATACAATTTTGGCCATTTATTTTTCTCCCATATTACGTTCGTTATTTCACCATAACATAGATTAAGTATTAGAACAAAATACTGTTAAATCAAAACACCATAAAAAGATCACAGTGATTATATAATAATAATAATAATAAAATTTATTGTAAAAAACGCAGTACAAACTACGTTTAACCACATGGAGGACAATAAACTAATTTACTCTCCGGAAGCAAGCAAGGGACCATCCCATCAATTACGATCACGGACCCTAAGGCAGAAGTGGATTCAAAAATTTCAGCAAAAATTCCTAGATAAGATAAAAAGGTAGCTGTAAGTTATAATACTAACAGAATGTCAATATGTTTGTAATTTAATGCAAAAAATTTACATGTACAAATTATTATCAAACTATAGATTATTCTAAGTATAGTGTTGAAAAATCATAAGAATTAAAATAACACTAAATTCACGATTTATTGTTACAATAAACTTGCCCCTAGACAAAGCCTAGAGAACCTGTATAAGAAATCCACCTCTACCTGAAGGAAAACCGGAGCAAAACCCGGGTAAGGATGGGGCTACAGAATTAATGTACACAACCGTGCCAAAGTTGAGTACACATAAAACTAAATATGTCAAAATAACACAATCATGCAAGAAAATAGTTTTAAAAAATTGTTATAAGTTATTTAAAAAGTACTACAGCAATGGCGTGATAAAGTACAAGACGGATTTAACTTTTATTAAAATCAATAAATTCTTTTACATTGTAGAAGCACTGGTGCAGGAGGTAGTTTTTAACCGCGGATTTGAAGAGATTCAATTTCATAATATCTTTTATATTCTTGGACAGGGAACGATATAGAACGATTCCCGAATGATATGGTCCTTTTTGGTAAAGAGTGGCTGACACTCTAGGGCGATAAATATTATTACTATTGCGAGTATTGTGTTCGTGAACGAAACTGTTTCGTATGAAGCAAGGGTGGCACTTCAGTAATTCGGTCTTAAAAAACACGACCGATTCATAAATATAAATGCAGGGAATTGTTAAGATATTTAATTCCTTGAATAAAGGTTTACAAGAGTTTCGGGGGTGAGATTTACAAATTATCCGAACTATNAACTATTCTCTTCTGAATTCTGAAAGTTTTAATACTCTGGCCGGAATTACCCCAGAAGGTAATACCGTAACGTAAATGGGAGTAAATGTTTGCAAAATATACGCAACGGGAAATAAGTGGACTAACTACGTTAACTAAGATTCGGAAAGCGTAACACAATTTGCTTAATTTGGAATTAAGATTGTCAACGTGACAATTCCATTTGAAGTTGTCTTGAATACGGAGACCTAAGAATTTTGTATTCGTAACAGTTTTTAATTGTGTTCCGTTTAAAGAAAGAGAAATCTGGGGTAAAGATTTTGTGATACTATTGTGAAATGACATAGACACTGTTTTGTCNTGGAACCAAGGCGAAAGGTTAGACAAAACGTTTTTAGCTTTGACGTGTTTACATAGTAAATTAGTGTCATCAGCAAAAAGAACCATTTTACAATCTGATATGGATGATGACATGTCGTTCACATACAATAAAAAGAGTATAGGGCCGAGAATTGATCCTTGGGGTACTCCGCAAGTAAGTGGCTTTGTTTCTGAAAGACAACGCTCAAGTATTTTATTTTTAGTATAGGATATTTCTACCTGTTGATATGTATCTTTTAAATAAGATGTTAGCCATTGATGTGGATGTCCACGAATGCCTAAAGAATGCAATTTGGAAAGGAGAATTCCGTGATCGATGACATCGAATGCTTTGGACAAGCCAAGAAAAACACTCTGAGGATTTTCTCCACGGTCAAGAGATGTGGTAACATCGTTTAAGAAAGAAAATATGGCGCTTGTAGTGGAAAAGGATTTCCTAAAACCGTGTTAATCGTCAGAGAGAATGTTTTTGTTTTTTAATCTTGAAGACGATTATAGAACATTCTTTCTAGGATTTTTGATAAAGTGGGTAGTAGAGATATTGGTCGGTAATTTCCAATATTAAGTTTGTTTCCTTTCTTGTGTAAAGGTTTCATTTTAGCTCTCATAAATATGTTAGGAAACACCCCTTCCGATAAAGAAATATTAAAAATATTTATGAATGGATTTAATTTAGAGTGGGATGAAAATTTAACAATAAACTTTCGATATATCATCTATGCCTGTTGAAAATTTTGTTTTTTAATGAGCTGAAGATTCTCATGACTTCACTGTCATTAGTTTCAGAAGTGAACATAGAATTGGGTACGTGGGTGGATATAATTGGAGGACATTGATTTGGATATATTGAGTTCGTTATTTTACATACGTCTGAGAAGTAAGAATTAAACAAATTTGCGATGTCCTGAGGATTTGATAAGATTTTTCCATCGTTCAGTAGAGAAATATTGTCTTTGCTATATCTTTAGTTTATTTGCTAAAGTTGTGTTTCCAATTATGTCTTTTTATTAAACTTCAGTCAGAGTTCTGTCCATATTCGTAGTCAAAATCACATGCTCCTATTAAGTCTTATTCTCCTCACCCCAAAGCTTAACTTACTGAAATTAAAATGCACTGAATGTGACATCTTATAATAATAATAATAATAATAATAATAATAATAATAATAATAATAAAATTTATTGTCAAAAAAGCAGTACAAACTGTGCATGACCACATAGAGGACAATAAACTAATTTACTCTCCGCAAGCAAGTAAGGGACCACCCCATCAATTCCGATCAGGGGCCCTAAGACAGAAGCGGATTGAAAAATTTCAGCAAACTCCTAAATAAGATAAAAAGTTAGCTACATGTTATAATACTAATAGAATATCAACAAGATTGTAATTAAACATGAAAAATTTATTTCACATGTACAAATTAGTATAAAACTATAGATTTTTCGGAATGTAGTATTTATAAATCATAAGAATTGAAATAACACTAAATTCATTATTTACTGTTTCAACAGACACACACCTAGATAAAAGCCTAAAGAACCTGTATAAAAAATCCACCCCTGCCCAAAGGAAAACCGGAGAAAAACTTGGGCCAGGATGGGAGGAACCCGGGCCAGGATGGCCAAAGACTTACAACAACACAGTCTCCAAAGATTATTCTCCTTTTTACTTCCAGGGCCTCACAGTACAGGATGAAGTGATGGACAGTTTCTTCACACTCCCTGCCAAGGGGACAGGTTTCGTGTCCATTGCATAATATTTTACAATGTTTTATGACATGGAAGTTTCCTGTGATTAGTCCTGTCACTATCTTAAGTTCTTCCCTGTTTAAAACATGCCACAAACTTAAAAGATGTCACAATATTGAAATAATGCTCTTGAGATTAAATTTGACCCTAGAGGATGTTAGAAATTAAAATTTTTCAAATGTTCTATAATAAAACAAAGTGGATGAACCTGAGCAAGCAGTCAAAGAAGGAAAAATATTAAGAGTGTTGCTATTTACATACAAATTACAATAATGAACTTCAGCATAATGCTTGACAAAAGTCTCTCTTATTAGTATTAGTATTTGTTTATTTACGTACCATCATTCATCTTTAAATGTTCTCATAGAAATGGTACGCAGTTCTACAGTGAGACTATTAGAAGTGACTACAATTCTAAATTAATTTCTGTTTTAAGAGGAAATTATGAAAAAAATAGTACATGTTTAAAATGAAAGATTACTTTAGGATAGTTTCTTAAAGTATTTAGAAGAGTGGTAAAAGATGAAAGGAAGCATAAGAAGACATTTTTAATTTTATATTCATCATTAAATTCGCCAAAAATAAATATAGTAGTGGCAGATTAGAAATATGAGCATATGTGAGTGATCATGAATATTTTAAGGATTATTTGAAATTACAATAAATTATGTCCTAGTGGAAGAGAAATTGTAATAACGGTTTTGTGATTTATGAGATAACTAGATTTATAATGAGTGTGAATTATAATGGGAAGATGAAAATTCACCAGAAGAGAATTTTCATGAGAAGAAGAGTTCATGAGACATTTTAGAACAGAAGATATATGACATTGAGAAAATAAAAATTAATGAATAGAGATCAAAGAATAATTGGAACCATATGTCATTCATCAAATCACTACAAGAAGAGTTTAAGGCATGTTAAAAAGCATCTACCTTCCAAAACATACAAAAGACAGAGGTAAAAAAGAATGAAAAGATTTACGAATATATATATTTTGTCAAATATTGTTTAAATCTAAATAAACAAATACTGTAAGAAAAAAATAGACAGTTTTCATGGGCAATAAAGTAATGAGTTGTGTAACTGTTGCCGTTGATTTAAACTGCGCGCCAATTTTCGAAGAATCAACGCAGAGTACAATTAGGGTACATGATTTGGAAAAGCTATATGCCGTCCATAAGTTACTTGCGCACCGATATAGGGAGGGGGTCTTCTGATATCCTAACACTGCGTTTCGGCGGGGTATATGTGTTAGCCTCGGTGTTACATAACGTTGTTTTAAAGAGAATGTTTTATAAAGAATGTTTTATAGGATGATTTTAACCATAAAGTTAGATCCATATTCTAAACCGCACAGTAACAGCGGAGTAAAGCGGATCGAACATTGATTTTTTTTTAAGAACAGAAAATTTTTACCAGCTGGAAGGAAATATAGAGCTAGCGTTTCGTAAATATTGATGTTGTTGGCGAGTAATTATTTTAAGGATGACGGCGCACTAGAGCACTCTCCAGAAATACTGTGTAACCTCAGTCTCACTAAAATGGCTTGTGTAACCCGTAGGCTCTGATGTCGTTTAAAATAACAACTTGTTCGCTCAAAGTGATTAAGCTTAATACTAAAATAAAACCTTAAAATACAACAGGTTATGTGTGGCCAGGAAAGCTTAATCAGTGTACAGTAAAAAAGTCGCTATCTATTTACTTTGTGCAAAGTGAAAAGTAAAAACAATACTCCGGTTCCCTGTATCGTTGCATGCCGTGTTTGTCGGTCGAGACAACGTGAAACAAAATCCGAGGTAAGCGTCAATTTACTTCAGTAAAAATGTCGAACGACGACTGGTCAAATATACAGAAGCTGAAAGACTCCGGTAGTTACACGATGTGGCGTTTTCAACTGGATATTGCGTTAAAAGCAGCGAACATCTATGACGTCGACTCGACGGTTGATATAAAGCTCAATAATGAAACAAATAAACTGAAAGATGCTCGTGCTCAGAAGGCGATTTTCTCTGCTATGAATGTTCAGTACATCATGTCGTGTACAACAGCACAGGAGATGTACATCGCGGAGTTACAAAACCTAGTTGTTCAGTAAAAAAACGCAAATCACATGATAACAGACAAGGAATTGGTGCATCGAATCATTTCTGCCCTCCCCGGCGCGTATAACTACTTCGTGTCGTCATGGGAGTCAACCGCTAAAGTTGATCGTATACTAAAAAATCTGACGTCCCGTCTGTTGGCTGAAGAACAGCGCAATAACCCGAATAAGTCATCTGCCCCCGAAGTTGCGTTCATAGCTGGGAATAAAAAAGACTTCATTTGTTTTAAATGCAAAAAGGACGCAAACAATATCACTATAAACTGTCCCGAAAAGTCATCGGACGGAAAGGCCTGCAGGTACTACAAAAAAATGAATCACCAAATGGAAATTTGTTTTTTCAGGCCAAAGCCATATGAAAAAGTAAAAAATTCGCCCAAAATGATTCAAGGGCCGCATTCCTGACCATTGAAGGATCGACCCATGAACATGCTCTCACATGTATAATCGATTCTGGATGATCATCGCATATGACAAACAACGCCCAAGTTCTGAGGAATAAAATCTAAATTTCCTCAAAGTGGCCAAAGATGGATTTAAAATGATAGCGTTGATAAAGGGTGACATCTACTTCGAAGGCTGCATTCTGACAAACGTACTCTATATTCCAGAGCTGTCTACCAACCTGGTCAGCGTCAATAAATTTTAGAAATTTATTGTCAAAAAACAGTACAAACTGCGTATGACCACGTGGAGGACAATAAACTAATTTACTCTCCGGAAGCAAGCAAGGGACCATCCCATCAATTACGATCAAGGACCCTAAGGTAGAGGCGGATTCAAAAATTTCAGCAAAAGTTCCTAGATAAGATAAAAAGGTAGCTGTAAGTTATAATACTAACAGAATGTCAATATGTTTGTAATTTAATGCAAAAAATTGACATGATT
>NNCF01128286.1:548229-565956 GCA_002313205.1 Laupala kohalensis
GAATGCAAGCTGATAGAATCTTATATGCTACAGGAAGTAGAGCAATACCTCTAAAATTATTTACATTTGTTTTGTCCCCTTTTTTATGTAATGGAAGAATTAGGGCGCATTTCCAATCATCTGGTACTTCTTCAGTGACCCATATATTCTGTATAATTTTGACTAGCTCTTTTCTTGACTTGGGCCCTAGGTGTTTCAGAAACTCAGCTACAATACCATCTTCGCCTGATGCTTTGTTATTTTTCAAATTTTTTATGTGTTTCACAATTTCTTCCTCGGATGGTGGTGTAGAATCTTCTTGTTCCGGGGCCAAGATGTTGGATACTGTGAGAGCTTCTAATGGCTCTGGGCAGTTCAAGAGATTTTCAAAATATTTGGCTAATTCTTCACAGTTTTCTTCATCATTTAATGCTAGATTCCCATCCGGTTTACGAAAGCATACATTTTGAGGGGTATACCCTTTGATATGGTTTGAAAAAGTCTTGTAAAATCCCTGTGTGTTGTAGTTTCTGAAATCTGTTTCTATTGATTCTAACTGTTGAGCTATGTATTTTCTTTTCACTTGTCTAATTACTTTATTTGTATTTTTACGTATTTTTAAGAAGTTTTGGTGAGTTTCCTCGCTTTTATTTGAACTGTATCTCAGGAAAGCTTCACTGCGTGATTCAACTGCCTCTTCACATTCCCTATTCCACCATGGATGTTTTTGTTTCTTCTGCAGTGGTATTTCTTCTTTGGCTATTCCTGTTATTTTCTCCCTGAATTCCTCCCAGTTAGCTGCAGGAGTTGTTTCCCATTTGACTATTGTTTCTGATTCTTTTAGATTTTTTAGGTTGAATTTTTGGACTGCTGGTGGTATTCTTGGCGTTTTCCTTCTTGGGGTGAATTGGACTCGAACTCTGGTTAGATAGTGATCAGAGTCAATGTTTGCACCTCGTCTAACCTGTACATCTCTAATCTCTTTTTGGAAATCATATGATATGGCCACATGATCTATTTGGAATTCTCCCAGTTGGCTTATAGGGGATCTCCAGGTTTTCTGTTTCCTTGGATTTTTGTTGAAAGATGTAGAGCTTATTTTCATGTTAAACTGTTGGCAGAGTTGGATCAGTCTCATACCATTTCTATTGGTCATTTTATGTGCAGGGTGTAGACCAACTGTCTTTCTGTATCTCTTTTCTCGGCCAATCTGTGCATTGAAATCACCAAGAAGTATTTTTACATCAGTTGTCGGTATTTTTGACATTTCAAGTTCTAAACGCTCCCAAAATTTATCTACCTTTTCACGGTGTTTTTTATTGTCAATATTTCACGGTGTTTTTTATTGTCATTATTGTCAATATTGATGAGAGTGTAGTTTTTATTCTTATATTTCATTCTGAGCAGCATATGTCTGTTATTAATGGATTTTATGCTTTTTACAGATTTAATAGAAGATTTCTCAACAATAAAAGCCATTCCAAGCATACATGCTCCTCTCCCAATTTTTCTATCAGTTCCACCTTTAAAAATTCTAAAACCATTATAGTCGGTGATTTCATTATCTGGGAATCTTGTCTCTTGTACAGCTAGGATTTGTATTTTTTATTTCTTCAATTCCTCTGTCAATGTGTAAAGCTTTCCCTGTTGAATTAGTGTCTGTACGATTAATGTTCCAATATAATTTTTGATGTTGTTCTTGGGCAATTTTCCAGAGTGTTCCGATTCACTCTTACAACGTGTAGGTCCAGTCTCCCCAGAATCCGAACGACTGGTTGCCACCTTTCTGCTGGGTGGGTGGATTTTACCACCTGGGGTAATATTGTCATTACATACACGATCCATGATTTCACTCTTAATTTTCTTTTTCTGGCCTAAGCCAGGGGATAGGAACAAGGTTGTTGAGCCTTGTAACGTGAGTCAGCCGCCACTAACATGTGAACCAGACGCTGTCGGGGTACCGCCACTGACATGTGGAACCGTCGTGCCCTAGTTGCTAGTTTTGGTCCGCCCTGGGTATTTTATTTCCCCAGTACCCGCCATATCTGGTGAGCATTCCCCTATCCGCCACCTGGGGAGGCGCCTGGTAGGAGACTAAGCAACTCCCNTCAATAAATTCTTTTACATTGTAGAAGCACTGGTGCAGGAGGTAGTTTTTAACCGCGGATTTGAAGAGATTTAATTTCATAATATCTTTTATATTCTTGGACAGGGAACGATATAGAACGATTCCCGAATGATATGGTCCTTTTTGGTAAAGAGTGGCTGACACTTTAGGGCGATAAATATTATTACTATTGCGAGTATTGTGTTCGTGAACGAAACTGTTTCGTATGAAGATAGGGTGGCACTTCAGTAATTCGGTCTTAACAAACACGTCCGTTTCATAAATATAAATGCAGGGAAGTGTTAAGATATTTCATTCCTTGAATAAAGGTTTACAAGAGTTTCGGGGGTGAGATTTACAAATTATCCAAACTATTCTCTTCTGAATTCTGAAAGTTTTAATACTCTGGCCGGAATTACCCCAGAAGGTAATACCGTAACGTAAATGGGAGTAAACGTTTGCAAAATATACGCAACGGGAAATAAGTGGACTAACTACGTTAACTGAGATTCGGAAAGCGTAACACAATTTGCTTAATTTGGAATTAAGATTGTCAACGTGACAATTCCATTTGAGGTTGTCTTGAATACGGAGACCTAAGAATTTTGTATTCGTAACAGTTTTTAATTGTGTTCCGTTTAAAGAAAGAGGTAAAGATTTTGTATTACTATTGTGAAATGACATAGACACTGTTTTGTCAGTGTTTATAATGAGACGATTTGCTTGGAACCAAGTCGAAAGGTTAGACAAAACTTTTTTAGCTTTGGCGTGTTTACATAGTAAATTAGTGTCATCAGCAAATAGAACCATTTTGCAATCTGATGTGGATGATGACATGTCGTTCACATACAATAAAAAGAGTATAGGGCCGAGAATTGATCCTTGGGGTACTCCGCAAGTAAGTGGCTTTGTTTCTGAAAGACAACGCTGAAATATTTTATTTTTAGTATAGTATATTTCGACCTGTTGATATCTATCTTTTAAATAAGATGTTGGCCATTGATGTGGAAGTCCACGAATGCCTAAAGAATGCAATTTGGAGAGGAGAATTTCGTGATCGATGACATCGGATGCTTTGGATAAGTCAAGAAAAACACCACTTGTGGTGGGGAAGCCCAATTTAAAAATGACGCTGCCGTGATAACTAAAAAGGATAAAGTCATAATGACAGGCCACTAAAATGACGAAGATGTGTACATTGTCAAACTGACTCCCGAAAAAGACAGCACAAAGTCATTCTAGCTTCAGGACGTAACAATGTGGTACAGAAAATTGGCCCATTTGAGTTTCAAAAATCTCGAAAACCTTAGGAAAATCAGCCGTGGCATGGGAAACCTGGAAATTGAAAACTTCTCATCAGCAGAATGTGACGTCTGCACCGACGCCAGGCAAACCAGGATGCCATTTGAAAATCACAGGAGGAGAGCTACTCGCCCTCTTGAAATTTTACATTTCGATGTGTGTGGTCCCCTTGACGAGTCATGGGACGGCCATGAACATTTTATGGCGGTAATGGACGATTTCACCCATTATTCAGTTATCTTCCTCTTAAAAGAAAAATCAGATGTAACTAAAAATCTGATGAATGCCGGTGCGCAATTTGAAGCAAAGTGGAGTCTCAAGGTACACAAAATCATGTGTGATAAGGCAGGAGAAAATACTTCAGACGAAATTAAAAATTGGACTCTTGAAAAAGGAATAGAATTTGATTATTCTCCACCGTATGTGACGCAGCTCAATGGAAAATCTGAACGTCTTAACCGAATACTGATGCAGAAAACTCGAGCATTACTATTTCACTCCAACTTTCCTGAAGCTCTCTACGTAGCGTCATACCTCACGAATCGGAACCCGACTTCTGCTCTTGAAAATTAAACGCCATACGAAATGTGACATGGTGAACCACTTAACTTGATAAATCTCAAATTATTCGGATGTGAAGCTTTTGTCCACGCAATAGGCCATCAATAAAAATTGGACTAGAGAAGCAGGAAACTGATTTTCATCGGTTACACGAATAACGCTTAATAGACTGTCGGATAAGGAAAAAAGAAAAATGTGGTTTCCAGAGATGTGCAGTTCACCAATAATATTTCAGAAAACCAACTTTTCCGCAATTTTTCCATGGATCCTGATGATGGTACGGTATCATTAGTCTTGGAAAATGAACAGCCGGCCGTACTGGAAGAACTCCAACACGATGAAGAATCATCCGATGAGGCTGAATCAGAAGATCCTAACAACTTGATGCGCGATCAGGAACTGTGCGACGCCGACGTGGAAGAACCCCGAATGAAGAATGTTCTGAAGAATACTCAGAGGACGAAGGCGCTGCTGAATCTGGTGAAAATCATGAACTGGGAAGAGGGAAACGCAACAGAGCTCAGTCTGTTCTCTTCAAAGACTATGTTCTGCTGACGTACCAACTAGCTACAAAAGGACAAATGGAAAAAAGCCATTGAAGAAGAAGTTCAATCTTTGAAGAAAAACCAAACTTGGGATGTCGTTGATCGCCAGAGTGCTGACAAGAATAAAATATTAAGCAACAGATGGATTTTAAAAATAAAAGGCAATGGAAAATACAAAGCCCGTCTTGTCGTTCATGGCTGTGAACAACGTTCAGGTGTTGATTACACTGAAACATTCAGTCGCGTTGTAAGAACTACAGCTCTACGAACCATGGTAGCTGTTGCTGCTTCAGAAAATTATTTAATGGGCAAATTTGACATTAAGACTGCATTTCTGCATGGGAATGTAGAAGAGGAAATCTTCATGTAACTGCTAGCTGGTCTTGAATAAGGAAACAAGATTTGTCGACTGCAAAAATCTCTCTATGGACTGAAACAAGCTCCCCGTCAGTGGAATAAAAGATTTACGACCTTCCTGAAACAAAGACTGAAAGCTCTAAAATCCGAGCAGTGTGTTTTTACAAACACTGACAAAAGCCCGATCCTTGCAATTCACGTAGATGACGGCTACGTACTAGCCAAAAACAAGAAGAAAATGGATCGGCTGCTGAAAATGTTGAAAAAAGAATTTGAAATGACCTCTTGTGAAAAGAATTGAAATTGAAAACAACGTTGATTTCATCAGACTCTCACAAAAATCGTATTCCGAGCAAGTCATTGAAAAATGTGGGATGAACAATTGCAATCCCTCGAAAGCTCCTATCGTCCAGAAACCTTTGACGAATGTCCAAACAGAAAGAGTGATAAAATTCCCGTTTCGTGATACAGTCGGATCACTAGTTTACCTAACATCAAGAACTCGCCCAGACTTGGCGTATTCAGTTGGCGTGTTCAGTCGAAAAGTTGAAAATCTTACAAACCAAGGCCTAGCTAACTTGAAGAAGACCCTACGCTGCGGAACAAATGAAGGTGGAATAAAGTTCCCTAAAAATGGACCTTAATAGCTAGTAGCATACTGCAATGTCGATTTCGCCCGTGATCCAGTCGCAGGAGTACAACTGGCTTCGTGATTAATTACTGCAGTGGACCCGTGACCTGATGCACGCGGAAGCAACAGGTGACCGCAACTTCGACGTGTGAAACCGAGTATATCTCAGCTGCCGATTGTTGCCGTGAACTCATCTTCGTAAAAAAATTGAGGGAATAGTAATTTATTGAGGAAATTACTGGAAAAATCTATTCCTGCGAAAATAATAATTGACAACCAAAGGGCTATGGACCTAATCAAAAATGGAATGGTAAATAGGCGTAGCAACCACATGGACGTACGTTACCATTTTATCAAAGAAAAATATGATGAAGGACTCGTTCTATTGAATATTTTCCAACGTCAGACCAAATCGCTGATGTGTTTACAAAATCGTTGAATTCCAGAAATTCAAAGAAATATTGTATTGTTTCTGCTCAGAAAAAAATTAATGTTTGTTTATGTTCGTAAAAATTGAAATGGTGTTTTGAAAATGTTGAATTCTAATAGTTTAAGAATGTTTGATATGATTTTTATTATCTTGATACTAAAAACAACTATTTTGATACGTTTTGATGAATATGTGATATGA
This sequence comes from Laupala kohalensis, assembly GCA_002313205.1. Classification (NCBI taxonomy): domain Eukaryota; kingdom Metazoa; phylum Arthropoda; class Insecta; order Orthoptera; family Trigonidiidae; genus Laupala; species Laupala kohalensis. Next base: position 554,343 of record NNCF01128286.1, read on the forward strand.
GTTGTTATAAAAAATTGAGACTAGTGTCAAAACTGTGTTACGAATTTGATACTGTGATGTTCTTAAGACTAAAATTTGGTTTATGTTTCCATAATTCAATAAGAAAATAATTAAAGAAGAGTGTTGGCGGGTAATTATTTTAAGGATGACGGCGCGTTAGCGCGCACTCTAGAAAAAGACTGTGTAACTTCAGTCTCACCAATATGGCGTGTGTAACCCTTAGCTTAATACTAAAATAAAACCTTAAAACACAACAGATGGTGTGCGGGGAGGGGGGTAAGAGGTATCGTTACCTGTGCGTTATGGAGGAGAGGGAGTCTTTAAAATGGTCATTTTTGTGTTACGTAATTTATGGATGGCCCCTAAGGAGTCTAATGCGGTTGTCTCATAAGAAACAGAAAGAATAATAGGCACGCCATTCTAATTTCCCGTGCGTTTATGATACATATGGTCAACAAATTTACGTGCCACTCTAACAAATATTTTATGAGTTCGTAAAATCTAATCAAAATAAAGTATGTGTGGCAATATCACTGCTACTCCAGTTTTGTATCAAATTAACAACTTTTCTCCACGCCAACTGAGAAATTGCTTCACGAGCTCTGAAAACTTGTTGGGAGTTCGTGTCACATTTTCACGTATTTAGGCAAAGCTCGCGCATGTCTGGGACAGAAGTTTAGCCTCAGCCCGAGAAGAGCATGGGTCAATGCGCGTAACTGTTATTCATGTCAATTGTATTCTAACCTTCCAAAACGCGAGAAAAGATCATGTACTTGTTTTTATTCATACCACCCATTACAGAGAATATGAATTTACTCCTCACCCCCTAGGAATATAGTCACGACCTTGTCCCTGCTAAAAAACCCTGACTACACACCTGTCACTAAGAGAATAGATAATTCGGAGCAGAAGTTATTCCGTGATAAGAGAACAAGTTGTCGGAAAGTACAGTATTCTATTTCGCGACGAAAGTATAGCACGTGTAAGTGAGACGATCGCAGATACGTGGACGAAGACATCGTACGTGATAATTAGAGCAACCTGCGATGTTGTGATTGGAGCGCTCTTCTTCTACATTTAATTATTTGAAATTTGAATTTTTGAAACCGAATAAAATTGAAATTACCTAATTGAACACTGATTCAAACCCAATGATCCAAGTAGAATTTAGTGGTGGACGACGGCCTACAGTAGGCTTTCTCGGGGTTCCCCCATTTCTCCTTACAACAACTATAATTCATCATCATTCGCTAAATAGCCAATTTGGTATTTAAAGAGAGTGTATGTGTGTGTGTGTCGCTGGGGGAGGGGGGGTGCAAATGGAGACGGAACACTGCCTAGTGTGGTCTCCCCACCAAAATGTCGGATTTATATTTACGAGGGAACTGACAAATTGGAGCTGGAATCGTTAGTGAGTTGGAGAATGATCTAAATTTGCAGTGTATCGTGTTTAAAACCTTAATAAACTCTGAGACTTGATAATGTAGGTAACTCGTGATAGACTGTAACCACCAGATTGCGAAACTACCAGACAGTGTTCGAAGGCTTTGCTGAAGATACTAGTATTGTCATTCTCCATCTTTTGCTGTGTTCAGTTATCTAGTTATGTGCAAAGTGTATATTGAATATACTGTTATACAATTGGCTTGCATTGTTATATATTTTGAATGTAAAATAATATTAACTGTTTTTTCCTAAAAGAGTCATACATGAGAAAATCTTTCTTTGTCTACATTTCTTGGCTTCTGGCATCTTCATAAAGTCATCGTTTATATCATCACATTAAGAAAACACTGCAAATACGAGCAGGACAAAATTATTCTTCTGATACAAAAGAGCACTATCTCTCGAGCAACTCGAAAGTATAACCTGTTTCTAAAAGAATAAATTAGAAATATTTTTCTCTTATTTTTAGCAAACAACCCTAGCTTTGTACTTTGATATCTGTAAACAAACTAAGTGGTTTTCTAATACGAAAACAATATATTAATATTATGTTTCTACGATACCACCAAATATGATATTTACCCGAAGACCGCCACATTTGAACTATTGAATATTGGACGAAAATGAAAGATGAGACACCTTTTCTGGATCTCTAATTATATTAGAAAAAGTGTTAGTTAATAGAATGTTCTTTGTTTGGACTCTATAATATTCAGAATTATGAAAAGAACTATTTGTTATTTATTTTCGAAACGAAATTAGCTTCTGAATTCAGGTCGCAACCACATGGATGAGGTAGTAGTAAAAATACGTGGTGGAGTGAAATGTGAATCGCTATGTAGTTATCATTTGTTCCAAGAAAACTCGAATACAAACAATGAGCGACAATTAGCAGCGATCCTAGCTGAAGAACCAAGACATGAACGGTTCGCTGCCTTTGTTTTCTTATATTTTTGATGTGCTCTATTCCTTGTGCTCTATCTTGACAAGTTATGACATTTTGAATGATAATGAGCCACATTAAGTTAGTACAGAAATTTTTTGGCAATTTTTGGATGTATATAAATATTCTTACTTTTGAGCACATAATTCCCTGATTGTGGAAATTTCTATAACGTTGCATATTTTTTACGCTTTAAGTACAAATTTTCATTTTCTTGTTCCACGCTGACAGGGGGTGATTGGTATCCCACCCAGACCCGTCATGTTCTTTTGACAATTCCACGTGATAGGTTGCGATGTTCAATAAACACCATTGGTATTTTACAGAGTATCATCGTTGCACGCGGTTCTTGTGCTGTTTACATCTACTTTATTATTGTGATTACGAATTATCTATCTTCGTAGCGCACCTCGGTGGCCCTGAATATAGAGCAGGTAAGTAGAGACCCAGATATATAATTTTTGAGATTCCCTACATGGAAATTGTTAACATCTTTGTTTAATCTTTGATCAGTTTCAATTTGTTTGGTATTTTATCTTCTGGGTGTATACCAATTAGTTTTATACACAAATTTGTGATATGTCAAAACAAACTTTTCTTTTTTCAGAGAGTACACTTAACATCGATCTAATTTTTAGATATGGATGATTTGAATATTTCTTTCTCGTGTAATATACGTTCGTATTACCACGATGAGAATGTCGATAAATATTCTCTGTAAGACCGTTGTTCTCCTCCAGGGACTCAGGGACGAGTTGACTGGATCAAATAGTTGAAAAGTTAAAAACTTCTTTCAAACTAATGCCGTTGTCAGTAGGAGTAAACTGTATCTTCCAAATGTGGCAGTGAATTGAGTAATATGAGAATTTTTTAATAAAACTATAATAATTTGATAGTAATAGGGATGACATATGCCCTGTAATTTTGCCTGTAGCTCGGAGTCCGTTTTCTTTGACATAGGATTTCCTCTTTGAGAAAAATCTTGGAACATTTATAGTCATACAAACGTATCTGACATAATAGTTGTCATCGGTTGTGATGTTATAATTCGTTTAAGAGGTAGTGTAGATATTTCCTTATCTATGTAGACTCCTGACACCCTAATTTCTGTACACATCTCCAACTTTCTCACCATAATTCCACTTACACTTCGAGTTTCTATAAAATGTATGTTCCAGAAAAATATTTTTCCGAACGCATGTTATTGAATACAGCTCTTGATTGTATATTTTTACATAAATTCATTTACATAAATCCATCCGAAATTCTTTTATCATACATCAACATTACTATCTAAAGCACGGTCCACGCGCATGGATCATGACCTGTTCAAGAGATTAGCTCAGAATGAAAACCCATTTCGCAAGTAAAAACGTTTGGTTTATTTAAAACATTCAATAAGAAAAGAGGAAATCTGATAAAACTGAATTTTTGTTCATCTGATAGAAAAATACATAAATTATCACATTTCATGGAATAATTGTATAGGAAGGTTCTAACTTATATTAATATCGTATAATCATTACTTATCAAAAATATTTTTGTCATTCAGGATCACGACACATCCCTTGAACTTATGTAGACCTTTTGGTTCATGTGACTTTCCCCCACCATCAGCTAAGTTGATTGAACCTCCGTATTAAATATATGTTTATTATATTATCATGACTTCATTGAGCGAGATTCCTTCATTTAATTTTACGCAGAATTATCGTCTTTATGCCTGACACTTTAAATATATCTAAAGATTCATAAAACCTAATAAAAGGTCACAATGCATAAGGTCTTCATTATCTTATAATTCGTTACATTTCCTCACATATTCACAATCCAAGTTTCTGATGTCACAACGTTTTCCGGAAAGAAAATTTCAGTCCATAATCAGTGGTGTCATTGTGCCGGAACGCCATTCCGGCACTGGTTTTTGGAATACTTTAATTTTTTTACTTCTATATTTAAATAAGAGTTTATTTTAAGCGACGTTAAAAGAAAAAAGAATTTGAGAAACAAATTTGAAGTTGAATACAACTAGAGACTTGGGCGTGAGAAGAGGTTGTTTTTCTTTCAAAACTATTTAATTTTTTGGCATGTATTCTGCAAAATATTGAAAACTAGTCGTACTCGTAACTCGTAACCACCAGCACAAAATGTGTAAGTTTTAAGGATTCCAATATTATATAAACACATATACATTGTCATTTTATTTCGACAGTCAAATATAAATATAACAAATATAACTTGTGATGAATATTCACTATTCAAAAAAGTATTAGGTTAGAAAAAATACAGGCCTAAATATAAATTTATCTTTTTTTAGCTTACAGAAATGGTGAAGTTCTAAAGCCGAAAATCGACTCCAGAATGTGCTAAAATGTACAAATTAGCACATCAATTTTAAAAATTTTCCGGAGGGGGCTTGGGAAATTCAGCGTTCCGGCATTGCCATGACACCATTGTTCATAATTACAGAAATAAAAATAAGTAAAATAAATTACAAACTGAACGACCGTATTCCCGATTGCGGCATGTTAGACGCAATAAAGGCGAATGATGTCTTCCTGCAATTACCAGAATTGACTACGATTACATAATTTTTATATTGTTTTGAAACACATTACAAATGCGTTAATTTCCCTGGTTATGAACATTTCGGAAACCTATTGCCAAAACATTTAGGCAACTTAATGAGGAACACTTCTCTTTACCTCCTCCCCAGAAACAAATCTTGAAATCTAGCTGTTAAGCAAAAATGAATATTGTATACTCGGCTAAGACAACCTAACTATACATTCTGGTGCAACTTTTGATTAAAGCAGACAAATGTGATAACGAATGATGCAAAACAAACAAATTAAAACGATGAAACGAAAATCTAAAGAAGAAGAAATTTACGCGTTATTTTTTTTGTTTTTTTGTGAAAGTCCTATTATGGTATAATACTGAAGTTTATTAGAGTAAGCGTCCCCAAGATTAAGCAGGTAGATAGGTGGAATTATCTATCAATCAAACGGCGGGGATTTGTTGAAATAGTCGGGAAGAGATCAGTACAAACACCCGCTGCGTGAGTTTAGTTCACCTAATCTAGAATATATGCTTGAATGTAGTTAACAGTGTGTTACCAAAATAGTTCTTACTAGATTCAATGTTATTACATTTTTCCTCAAATAGTTTTCAAAAACGCCGTAAATACTCATAACCTACTAGATCAGTTTCTTGAAATCCAAGACAACGTTCGATATGAAGGGAGATATTATTGGCAGGGCCGTATTTACGCAAGAGCAAAACATGGGTCATGACCCGGGCTGGCAACTACCCGTTTTCCGTGACTTTTTTTTCATCACGTTTTGTTGAAATTTAATTCACTTGCACACATTAATTCATCACCTGTTATTTTCAGTAACCAGGAACAATAATGTTTTTGGTAGGAGGTACAATAAATATTTTACTACAGTGTTAATTTTTAATGTATGTTTCTTCATTTCTTTACGTTGAACTTTTCTTGGAACTGCAACTGAAAATTTTGAATTATTTTATTTTTACAAATGTATTGTTTTAAATCGATTTAGTTGTCTTAAGCTGATACTCAGGTAGTGGCAGTTTGCAAATGGTCCGTGCAAAATGTTACGTAAAGCCCCGATTTTTGGTTTTGCTAAAACTAAGAAACAAGAAATTCAGAAAATAATCAAAAGTCGAACTATCATGTGATGAAAAAATAATATCTTGGCTTCCGGGCTTTGTGCCCAGGTGATGATGTTTCGCTCTGGAGAAGACTATGGACGTCGGCACCTCGACACTTGGCGCAGCAGCAGCCCGGAAGCCAAGAGATTTTTGACACCAGCCGCGGAAGCCGACGAAAGAATGTCATGTGATGTTTCATAGTGTTGTTTCTACAATCGAAAGGATTTCCTCGTAATTCACTCTGAAAACACTATCGTGGTACAAACATGGTACAATGTTATAGAAGAATATTCGATGAGAAATCTGTCATGAAAAATATTTTTAAAGGTGTAACTCAAAAATATATACAAATAAGATAAAAATGAATGGAAAAAATTTCCGTGGCCTCCCCTACCAAATAAAAATAATACGTGTGCTGTAGATTGTACGTATTCTATGTTCTTAATTTAGTTTATGACGTCTTCTCCCTTGAAATCTTCAGTTGTACATTTGAAGCCACATCATAATTCGCCGAGACTATCATGTGGTGTCGACAAAACATTAATTTCGTCAAAATCGATCTTCTGAAGACTTGTAAATTTTTCTCGATTTCGTTAAGTAATCTCCAACATTTGTCGTTATATCGTCCCATCAAGACGTTTCCTTTGTGTTTCGAAGAACAAACCAAATCTCACGAATATCCAGAAGATCGATATTGGCCATATTAATGTTTTTCAATACCACATCTATGCTAGTCCCGGAAGCAGGAAAATAAATGGGCTAGTTAGGATACGGGCTTAAGTATTCAACTGAATATATCAAGAGAGAAGACGTTATAAACTTCATGAGCAACGTAGAATACAACCTAGAGAACATACCAGAAGAAGAATATTAACATTTGGCAAAACATAACAAAAATGTCCTGTGTTATAGAATTTTAAACATTAAATGATATATGAACTTAACCATAAATTTTAGAAAAAAGAAATAATATAATATATCACGGGTTGTTAAGTTATTTGGCCCAATAGCATTTTTACATGCGCCATTGTAAACGTTGGGGTACAAAATGAAAAATATTTGATTAACTTACGAAAGGGTTAAATTGTGTGTCATGGTAACAACGTTATTACAGCGAATTCGAAATCGAATCGTAAAAAATAATTTTCCACCTTAACGATTTGTTTCTATTCTTGAACAATTGTGGGCAGATACAGACGAACAGTATGAAACATGAACCAAGTGAGAAGGATTCATTCATGAGTCGAGTGCGGAAGAGAGCGTGACTGTTATGGCACAACATAGTTTTGGCGTCTTTCGGTGACGTGGAAGGAGGTCGAGGCTGTGCAGATACAGCAGTCCAGAGTCCATGGCCTGACGGTAGCACAGCCACGAGGATGGCGAGAGCGCAGTCGACGCGTTGCCTCCTGGAGACACGGCCTCCGGCGACAAAGCCATCATGGCTTACGCCCACCGCCGCTGGAGGCAGCACCAGGCTGCCCTCGCAGGTGAGTGAGGTATCATGGCCAGTGGATAAGCAGACCTTTCGATAAGGGTGAAGAGGGGTACCGGAATGTTAACTCCCTCGAGTAAAATTTCTAAGCTGCGACGCTTGAATAATGGAAGACCGATTATGTTGATGGAGTGGTATATGTTTCGAAAAATATCCATAAAGAAATAGTTGAAATATCCTGTATTTGTGCGGGAGGAAATCTTTGTTTTAAACACGAAAAGGTAAATATATTACAAATAAATTATCGATACAGAATTAACGTGAACAAACATGGAAATTTCTTTATGTCTTTTATCAAATGTTAGTGAGTCTTGAGTCGAAAAAAACACGATTTAAAATAAAAGTAAAATAAAATTAAGAAGTAAATCAAAACCAAGGTGACAAATTTTCTTCCTTACACTAAATAAATTATTACCAATTCCTCTGCAACTCGCTCACAAAAACTTTGGGTAATGCATTTGTCGAGTTTAGATGAGCAATACGTCAGTGCAAAGATATACCACAGCGAACTTTCATTCCCAAAATTTTGTGGTGTATTATTAAATGACGTATTATAAAATATAATCTAGTTTAATGACGACACCACATCCCTAAAGTTGCCCTTTCGGAAAGCATTTATGTTCTCAATTTTGGGTTTTTTGGAAGCTGGGTAAAAGTCATGCTTCATAAGAAATAACCTCAAATATTATATACAAATATATATAACTTCCTACGAAACCAATATAATTAACACTTATATTTCTTATCAGACGTAAAAATTTAAAAAAGTGCTACACAACTCTTAAAAATTTACTATTGCCTTCATAGTAATTGCAATATATTGTTACATTTGCTTCAGTATTTCTCCTTTTCTTCAGTTTCATATTGTTGTATAAATGCTTTAACAAAATTTTTAACCAATTAAGGAAGTTACAGACAAATAATAAATAAATTATTAATAATAAACGTTTATGGAATATTATTAATACTTTTTCCTTTTAAATATATTGTAAATAATTTGTCACAATTGTTATAGTATTATGAGTATTGCAAAAATTGTTTACCTTCTATTACAATTATACTGAAATAAAAATACATAAGTGACATAATTAACACAAGTGAGAAACAGTTCTTCATTATTTGCTAAGTCATTTATTATCATTATTATTAAGTATCCCTCGGGAGAGTGAAGCCGGTATAATAACAGGATAATTAAACAACAAAATCATGATTTGGTATGGTGATATTTCCTAGAGTCAGCAATAAATAATTGCTTCATCATTAGCCTCTTACTGCAAAGATATGCATGTGCTAGGCGGAACGTTACGTTAAACGAAATTCGATTCTCACATTCCTTGAAAAGGTTAGATTTAATTTGAGTTCTTTCTTATTATTGATATTTGGAGTACGCCAATATTATGTTTATTGAAATGTGGAGTACGCCAAGTTTCTTCTAGTCTACAAGAATAAGTGAAATGAATTTTACAGCAACAGAGTGGAATATATTTCACAATAGAACTCTTTGAGTTCCCACGACTGCGCTCACCTCAAGTTTCGAATTTTGTGCCTAAATAATCTTTCTTGAATCCCCATCGAAAGCTATGTTTGTCGAATTCAGTTGACAAAACAATTGTGAATCAACCCATGCATGGTAAAACTAACAATGTATTACTGCGATATATAACGATGGATAAAAAAAGATAGACAAAAAAGGAAACTTGCCAACAAAAAATCATAACTGCAATGAAAATGAAAACAAAAAACAAAAAAAACGCAGGTAGCATATTCGCTGAGAATCTATTCAATGCTAATAAAACGGAGTGTTCATTATATTTAAAAATATAATCTAGTTCACACAACGGTACCAACGAACTTTCTTCGGTATACTCCCAACAAATGTTTTGTTTATTTGTTTCCTGTTGCTGAAATTTATACCAGTTTAAATAGACTATAGTTTCCTCTAAATACTTCATTGTCAAAATGTTTGGCGATTTTTTGTGCAGCATGTAGTTCCTGAGAAGAACTTTGATTCTCCTCTTTTATGCCAAAGCTATCTCAACATAATAAAGCGCGACTTGTGGTTTGTAAAACTGAAAAACCATTTCTTTGAACCTACGAAATGAATATTTCAAACACTTTTTGCTTTGAATACCTATATAATATTCTATTAAATTTTTGTTCTCATAATATTCTTTACGTGTAGATAGAATGATGTCAAACACATGTCTGAAGAGTTTTCCGAAAAACTTTAACAGTAAAATACGCTCCAGTAACTTTATAAGTACTCGTGCAAAAATCCCTAATCCGGTCACTGTCTAACAGGAAGCTCAATGCATTTTCTCCAGAAATAAAAGGTCGAATGAGAAAACATATTAACCATTGTATTTATGAAAGTCCAGGACGCTTTTTTATAATAAATAGATCACTTTGATTTTGCAAAAACAATGCGCATCTCCAAATTAATATTTTGAGCAACTGTAAATAAAAAGGCCCTCCCACAAAATCCCAGGACTAGAGTGTGCGGTGTTTCAGGCAGTTTAGCAGTGGAAGGATTACTATGTATACGTGGTGCTACTACCGTATTCCGAATTTTCTTCATAATCGGGAAGAAAAATCAAGGCAAGCACAAAAGACGCATTATATTAATTAAATATCGTACCGGCACGCTCCTAATGTTGTGTAATTTTCCAATTTTTCAAAGGATGGGACCACCAGATTCTCCAAGTCGTGAATGTACGTACCTTTCCAATGTTATCTAACTTTCATACACCGCTTTAAGTTTGTCAGACACATGTATTTTCAGATTTAATAAAAGAAGTTAACGATTTTCAATTCCCCCAATAATAATTATTTTTAAAAACATTCTAGTTAATGTACAGTAATGTTTATTTCTCTTATACTTTCTCACGTCATTGCTATGGTACTATTAATACAGATTAAATTACTTTCTTTTTCATGCATGCTGTTTTTTCCCTTTCTATCATAATAGTTTAATTCCAACTGTACGCAACTTTGGCACGGTTGCCTACATTATCTCTGTGGCTCCATCCTCACCCAACTTTTTCTCCGGATTTCCTTTCGGTAGAGGAGGATTTAAACATAGGTGGAATGCATTTAATAGTTTCCTTATTACTAATATAGAATGTTAACAGAATTTAATAAATACTATTAATTTTGATTATAATAAATGGATAATAGCATGTATTTGTTAAATAATCTCTTTTATAAATAATAAATTCTCCACTGTCCTTGATATTGGAACTGATGGGATGGTTCCTTGCTTGTTTCTAGAGAGTAACTTAGTTCATTGCCCCCTGCAATTACATATTCAGTTTGCAACTGTTTTTTACCATAAATTCTATTTATTTATTCAATTTTATTAGATTAATGAGCACAACAATTTGTATAACCAGCCACAAATGCCGCAGTAAGGCTCCGTCCTGACATTTGTCGATCTAAGTGCTTCTGTTATTTATGGTCACGCATATGTTATAGTCTGGTTGTTATTCTTTCACATTTTTTTCGACCTCTAAGTCAATTATAACTATTTCAGAACATAGTATTGTCACAAAGAAATCGCACAGCAAAATTTGTAAGCTCTCGGTCGTTGGACCTCTGGTGAAAAATTCAACAGGAAAATCTAAAAATAAGAACTTGAAAGAAGGAAAAATTAGAAAAAAATAAAATAAATTCAGTAAAAATTGCAAGATTCCTGTAAGCTCGAGTCAGCCACGTTAGCCAATATATCGACTGGAAAATGACACAGTAGTCACAAGAGCGTTATTTGAACCCGAAGATGAAATATCCTCTTTTAACTTCTTAATCGTCTCCTCAGAATACTCAACGCTCATTTTTTAAGGTGCTCAAAATATACGGCCTTTCCGATTTGTCCATCGGTAACATTTCAAGTTCAAATAGGAACAATTTTCATTCTCGTAGTTTCTTAATTTTCATATTTTCATCCAATGTTACATGCACTCCACGTTGAGCCATTGCTACTTCTACACAATTCCAAAATATATTACCCTAGGATATTCCAAATAGATTTGCACCGAATGAGTTTTACTTTTCGCTTC
>NNCF01128286.1:570789-584058 GCA_002313205.1 Laupala kohalensis
AATCAAGAATGAAAATAGCGGCAAATTTGGGACTGTATCACTTAATTAGCATCTAATTAGCTCGTATCAATTTTAAGATAGTTAAATTTGTAATCCCCCATTGGTTTTCTGCTAGATTTGTTTTTAGTAGTATTCAGAATCCCTCAAAATCTAAACTATAAATACAAGAATAGAGCACTTAATTAGCATCAAATTAGAGCTAAGTAATGGTCTACGTTTAAAAGAACGAGTATACTGCTAGCTTAAGTATTAAGCTAGTAGAATACAGAATAACTCGAAAACTAAGAGAGCGGCAAATTCGGGAATAGAGCATTTATTTGCATCAAATTAGCACTAATTATTGTATATGTTAAAAATGTATTCTGCCATATGTTGTCTGCCAACTTAATGGATGGGAGACAATAATACATTTTTAGCATGCGCATCAACAATGAGTTCATTAGAATTTAGCGAAAGTATATACCATTCTATGAAGACAGATATATACTAGGAAGACAATATAGCAAAATATTAATAAGAGATGGAAATATTGCAATGAGAATTACAGATTAATCACCACCTACTGTGCATGGCTGTTGTAACATCACACCTCAAACCCTGATGTGTTATTATTTTTTTGGTAGAAGCGGGATCCACATACATACCAAAATCCCTATGGTAGTTTTTGTCGCTGCCACCAGCTCGGTTTCCCGAGCAACCAAACTCACGTGTAATAATAATAAATAATGATTTATTACAAATTACATGAAATCTGAATTGTTTACAGACACAAACTCCCAAAATCATCAATACATCTAATAATCGTTTATTAGACAAATAATGCTGTAAGAGAGCATCTTTTATACTTTGTAAAATATAGTTGAAGACAGCTAAATTTTAATAAACCCTCAGGTTATCGGTTCTTTCGAAAAGATAAGTTGTTTTCACCCAACAACTAACTGATACTAGTTACGACCCTCGCACCTAGTAATGAGTTCATTAAGTTTACCGCAGCAGCCTTAACAAACAATCTGTTCTCCACGACCAAAACTTAGTACAGTCACTTGTCCGTACTGACGGATCTCTACGTTCCTTTGTAAAGAATCATCGAGAAGCGTCACTCCTCTCAATATATACTGTACCAGACGTCACGTGATCAGCGAATAACCACGCCTTCGCCACCACCGTGCAGGCACTTCTGTTGTTTCTAGGAATGCAGAGGACGCGCCGTAGAGGACGAATCGCTATGCGCGTCACCTAGGCGCTTCGCAAACACCCTTTTCGTTCTTCTTTCATTTCTTCGTGGAATTCGTCTTTAATTTTGGTACACCTTAACCTCCGTGAGTCAACGTCGCCGACTGCATTCTTCGAATACACTGGTACATACTTTCCTTAAGATGAAATGTGTTTATTCGAAAAATACCTCCACACGGAAAACTCGTCGCACGTCCGTCTTAGCGCGGACCGGCCACTTATTGTATTCTTCTTAACAGCATCCGGCTTGGGAAATACAAAGAGCTATTAATATTTCGCAAGTTGATGGCATGTCCTAGCGCCGACGTTACAGCTGTACAGCTGCCGATTTATAATGAAAAAGGTTTGGCTGATTCAATTTTAATGATAAAGCTCAACTAGCAATTGGTGATGATTAATAAACAAATTTTAAAGAAAAGACCTTGAAATTCTATATAAAAAGTAATTTTGACCCGTTTACTTATAAACAAATGAAATATTATTGTTATGTTTAATGCTAGACCTTTTCAGTAAAAAGTCTTGAAAAACTGATTTAAAAACAAAACGTTTTGTGGAAAATTGAACTCTCTACGACCGATACCGGCCAGGTTAGCTACTTCAAAATATCAGAGCGATGTTAATTACAAACATTATGGATTGAAATTTTTAATTAAGTTTCAAACTCCATATAAGACGATTCCTAAGTGGATGAGCCAAAAAGAAAATGACGAAATCGTCGAAATTAATATAAAGCAAAAGCTTTGCTAATGTGTATTTATTTAAATATATTTTATTTTTTCATACAAGTTGGTAGTTGAGTTCTTGAATTCGTGACAAATCTCGTTCATTTTGAACCCCTTCATTTGTTTGTAGAAAATAGTAGAAATGAAGAAATAGGAGTAGTAATAAAGAAATTTTAATCTTTTTCTTGAAACGGTATTTTAGAAATGAATAAAATTCAAAACAAATGTATAAGATGAAGTGCACAAAGAAGAAGAAAACATTCCAATTCTTTTCTAGAACCATCTCTGTTATGCTAATATTGGTTCTTTTGGTCCTACATCACCGGACGTAGGCGATGCTTCTTTAAATTCATATCGGATGATGAATTTACAGTCAGAACGGGCAGCACGCAACGTCGATCGCTACAAATCGCAAACTCGTTTGTGTTGAAATTTCACAACTCGCGCGTAAGCACTCTCAATCTCAAGGTTTCGTTTGCTGTGTGAACAGCTCCGCGATTCTGCTATTTAAAACAATACCCTCTTCTCCTCTTTGTGATTATCGCGTGATATCGTATTTCATCGCTCCGCATCGCATCGCGGGCAGTGTGAACAGATTAATGGCGATAATCATCGACTTGGTGGTGACTTATAATCGAAATCGCCGATAAGTCGTAAAAAGTCACGGCCCGTACAAAACTTGTTAATTCTCAGCGTCTACATTTTGCGCCAATCCTCTGATTAGGATGGTAATCCCTCCTGCATTTTGCGCCAATGCTTCGAAAATGTATATGTAGAATGCGACGTTTATATTGTGGATTTTTCTCTAAGTACTGCTATCGGCGAAGACTTGCCGAAAAAAAATGAGAAAAACAGAGATGACTATTAAAGTACCCGCGGCAATAACAGACTAAATATAAATTGGAATAATATTTGTGTTGCGTTTACAGAGTCTCTAACAATTTCGCGAATCGTCTTCCAAACTTTCATTTAGGTTCCTTAGAATGCCACTATTTCCCTTTTTTTGTTACCTGTCTCATAACACCATCCATGACGAGGAGGGACAACAACGGTGACAGTGTGCAGCACCTCTTGTAACATTTACAGTACGAGACAGCTTTCCATTATGAACTATTTGACATGTGTAGTTAGTATACATGTTCTTAATAATATTTATTATTTTCTGAGGTACGACATATTTATAAAGCACATTCCAGATTTTCCCATGTTCCAAATGTCAAGTACCTGCTCGAAATCCACGAAAGTTAAATATAGAGTATTCCACCCAGCACTTGGCTCTATAATGAGACGGAGTGTATTTATCTGATCTACACAGTTTCTTTTCCTTCTAAATCCTGCTTGTTCTCTCCTTAGTCGGTTTTCTATAGCAGACTCCATTTGGTTCAAAATGACTCTGCTGAATACTTTGCTTGGAATTGCCAGAAGAAAAAAGGAGATAAAACAAAATGCCAGAAAGCCCCTCTAATTCTTACATTGTTTTTCTCCTTATTTAAATTTTTTTATGTTAAATCAGTTTCCCAATCTAATGGGATCTTCTCTTGATTCCATTTTTTTAAAAAGAGGGTGCAGTAGTTGTGCAACTGTATCCACGTCAGCAGTTAAAATTTCTGGACACAGATTATCTTTTCCAGGATATTTTCCATTCTTGTTCTGCTTTAGGGTCACTTTGATCTCACCTAAGCTAGGGGAGTCTGCTGATACTAATGGGTGTCTGCAATTCGGGTAGTTCTTCAACATTTTGTAATTCAGCTTCTTCAACTGGAATCTGTCATATGTCACTGGTCCAAAATTCCAGCATAATATTCCTCCCACCATCTCATTTGATCATCCTCGTTTGTAAGCAGAATACCATCCTCACTCCTTATAGGGTACGACAAACGCTTTTTGTTTCCTGACAGATGTCTGGTATATATAAATAGCTCTTTTAAGTTATTTTTACTGACGGTCTCTTCAGCTTGGCTGGCCAATTCATTTATCCAAGTTCGTTTGTTTTCACGAGCACTCTTCTTTGCTTCTTTATCCTACCTTGAGTACTCTAGGGTTAGCATTTTCTTTTTCCCCTCTTGTTCTGCTTCCATTGATCCGCAATTTCATCTGCTTTCTCTGTTCGATTTAGCCCCAGGTATCATACATCATCCATTCTTTCTTTGCTTTTATACTACACCCTAAAGTGTTCTTACTGACATCAAGCAAGTTGCGTTTAATTTCTTCCCAACTCTCATTTGTGTCCGAAGTATGAAGCTCACTGAGAGACTGGTACCTATTTTGCAGTTCTATCCTAATATGACGTCTAACTTCCTTCTCTCGTGCTTTTCCTGTATCAAATCTCTTGGAAGTTGTTTCAAATTGCCTTTTGACACCTCTGATTTTTATCCTCATTGTAGCCATTAAGAAATGTAGGTCACTACCTACGTCAGCTCCACGTTTTGCTCTCACGTTTTAAAGTGATTTACGCCATTTATTCTGAACAATAAAATAGTCAATCTGATTCTCATTTTTTAAATTAGGATATATCCAAATTACTTTGTGACAATCTTTATGAGGAAAAATAGTTCCCCCTACAACCATCGCATGGTCGCTGCAAAATTCAATTAAGAGCTCTCCGTTTTTATTTTTCTCGCCTAGACCATGTTTTCCCATTGCATGTTGATTTCCGCGATTGTCGGAACCCACTTTGGCAATTAGATATCCCATTATACCTACTAAATCCCTCCGAGGGACTTTACTAATGGCTTTCTTGAGAGATTTGTAAAAATCTAGTTTTTCTTCTTCTTCACACATTTCTGTCGGAGCATAACCCTGGATGATAGTTACATTTCTTATTTTCCCAGGAAACCTTGCTGTCAGAGACATAATGACAGGGAAATATCACTCAATGGGTGCCATTCTAATATAGAATTGAACGTGGTTTTTGTTAGAAGTAAGCCAATACCATTCTTGTGGAAACTGTCTTCTGGTACACCGGAATACAGAAAGGTTGTAAGACCATCTTTCGTTGTAAATGTTCCAAAACTCTTCCACCGTATTTCGCTCAGTCCCAGAATATCCAATTCATACCGTCTTATTTCTTGAACAACTTGACTTAATTTACCAGCTTCCTTTAATGTTCGTACATTCCAACATCCAATTTTCATAGCCTTGTTCATAGCAAAAATCGTCTTCGGGTCGGTCCGTCTGTTTCACTTTACATCAGTGTTTGAAATCAGAAGAGTTTAAGGAGACGGATGTTTAGACCATCACCCGCGAGTGCACCGGTGGGTATGCCCCCTTGAGGTTTGAGCACCTGCCCGTCTGCGTAGATGGAGTGCAGACATGCAAGAGTATTTCCCCTCTCGCATGAAATTGTTATCCATGCTATGGTTATCCCGCTAATACTAGGTCGACATTTCCTCGTTTGTGAAAACAGGGTCCACCACGAGAAGGTGAGGCTGGCATTTGGGTTAGAAAGTTGCGCGTCACGACCCTTTGGACCCCATACAGATGCTTGGTTGCGTGATTTCTTGTTCGACATTAACCGGTGTGTGGGACCTAAAACAGTAAATGCGTTATTTATAGAGAAAACACCCTCATTTTGAAATAAAATTATATAATGCCTTTAATCATTACGTTTTGTAAGATTATCAAGATGGTAAGTGAAGTATTAAGCATGGGGCTAAATGTATTACATAAGTATTCGTCCTGTATTCTTTCACAAACCAACGTAGTGATGATTAGTACTTATTTATTTGCAGCATTTACTTCTGCATACAAGTTACGGCAATGCGAAGACAAATCCATCAAGAGGCTTAATTTTTTCGTGTTTTTAGGTCAGTTACTTTTATACAAAATTTCTGACATACTCGTATTTCCATATTCTTGACCTATAAATATGTGTATAAATAGTTATGTACCGTAACAATAAATAATAAATAGTTATGTACCGTATAAATAGTTATATCCTGTACCGTACAGATATGTATATAAATAGTTATGTACCGTAAAGGTCAAGTCGTTTAGAAATATTTTCTTCATGCCCAAACGTAAATTCTGAGCTAGTTTTAAATTTGGTCTCATAAATGTGGAAAATGTATTTTTGATTTCTTTGTGCAGAGACAAGTGCTTTAGTAGTCAGTTTTATTTTTTATTTACACTTGTTGTTAACGAAGTCTTTCTTTCGAGACGTTCTTTTCAATTTCGGAACAATTATATTAGGCCTACACCTCATGTTTATTGGAACGCTTCTTATTGCACGTAAATTTTTTTGTATCAATGTGTACGCTATTTGGATCGTGTAAAAAATATCTACAATGGAACTTCCATTATCTTGATTATTCGGGACCGGACCTGACTCAGATAATGATATTTCTCCCAAAAAAGGTTATTATTTTTTAAGCATAATGACAGGGAAATATCATAATGTTGAAAAAACAACAAGAAACTCACTCACAATATACAGCTAATATAAAAACAATTTGATAATATAATAAATCTGTAGTGGGTTCAGTTAGCTCAGTACATTAAGTAAAACAAAAGTTAAGTGTACAGTAATAAAAAATATCGATATAAAAAAAGTTTCTCCTATATCGATCCGGATGATGGAATTTCGGATAATTGGATCTACTGTGACTTCGTCTTTCACAAGCTATTGCTATTTTAAATCCGAAATGATTTATAGAACTATAACGGATGATTATTCATTTGCGCACCATCCGTTCTTTTTTTTTTGTGGGGCTTTAGGGCTCGTCAACAGCGAGGTCAATAGAGCCCTTCGTTCTTTTGTTCTTCAACGAGAAGTTATACGTGACCAGCCGACTCTGTCTGGTTTCCAACGGCAGAAACCATTTTTACTTAATTGAATTAACAACATTAACATCGAGATAATATATCAATTAATTAGTGGAATACAGAGAAAATTCGAAAAATCGCATATTACCATAAATCTTCCCCGTAAAATCGGAATTACGAAAAATCAATTCTTAGTGAGACTACAATATAATCGCAATATCCTGTCCAAATTTCAAGTTATTAACTCTCCATTTTTCACTGCACTGGTGAATAAGAGAGTCAGTCAGGCAAGTAATTCAAGACATCCCCTTATGCGCGCAGGGTATCTCCCTGGTATCAAGGGACGAAAGTTTGCATCGAACGTTTCATCAACAATGCAATAATAATCGAACGTTTCCTCAACAATGCAATGGGTGAACATCTTCAAGTTTGAAACGTGAGTTCTGGATCGTGAGCCCAACACTTTACTGTTCTTTTTCAATATTGAATGTTAAAATGGGGTATTTTGAGGAAGATGCATCCAATCGGCAATAATTCTTAAAAATTGTGTCTCAGTTAACTCATTTTTATTTGTTTGGAGAACATATTCATTTCGACTTTATTGAATGAGAAGAATAATTGAAGTGTCAATGAGGATGAATTTGTGGGACCCATGGAACTGTCATGTTTTTTGTTTTTCGTTTTTTTTTCTTCATTGGCTGTCGAAGATTTTTCAAATGCAAATATCTCAAATAAAGTATGGCATAAAAATGTGAGAAATGATAGATAAATGAGAACAGAAAGTCAAAGAGTACCTGCTGTAGAATCTTTGAGTTCGCGGAGAGAATAGTACTGCAATCTCCTAAAAAGGTACGTTCTGTCAAAATCTCGAGATAGAATTTCGTGACGACTACAAAAAATCTGTAATCTTTTATCGAACTAGTGTCAAGGGCGTTGCCACGCATTTAGTATATACTTGACTTTTTCCACACTTTGATAAAGCATGCTAAAAAATTTATATTTCTTAAAATGTTAAAAGCTGTAAAATTAATTAATTCTAATATATTAAAAATATTAATTTTAATTATTGTAATATTAATGATTTTAATGTTGAGTAAAGTATACTAATATGTTTCAGTCCCGATAGAAGCTGAAAAAATGGGACATGACCCCCTACTTACTGAATTCACTCCATTTGAGTATATTCGAAGTTTAATAGTAATATACCTTACATTTTCCATACATTCACTCGAATGAGAATGAAAACACATGGAACTCGGGTACACGAGAGCTTACAGAAGTCACCCTGTTACTAAATCAGGTCAATTATTTTTCACTTCTCACGTTTAGATCTTCAATACACGATTACTTCTATTCACATTAGTAACTGAATTCAATAAAAAAAATACCCATGAAACTAAATATTGCTCTCTCCGGAAAACAAGGTCTTTATTTTGTTTTGCTTTCCTATCAATTCTTGTTTTTATCTCATTCAAAAAAACAGAAATTGTATAAACTAATTGTTAAAAGTTAATTGGCTTTATCAGAATCGAGAAATTGATGCTCTAAATTAAAATTAACCCAATGGTAACCTAGGTGAGACCAATAACGTCCAGGCTTGAAACTGATTCCTGCCCTGTCCACTATTACTGGCTCCGAATCTGGGCAGCAGCTGAGAATGTCGTCATTTGACAGGTTCCAGTCCTGCGCAACATGTGCGAGATGCGTGCCACAGGAGCTAGTGAAGTCAATATGGGGGCCGACGACAACTTACTTTATTTCACAAGATTCGTATAATATTTTCTTCGTTAATTGACAACCTTTTTTATCCTTGAATTGGAATCTAACTTGATCGCATATAGATCAACTGAACGAAATGGCAACAAAAACTGCTGAAGTAGAATTATTTCTCACCAATATCCATGACGATATTAAAGTACACACAGTATATTCACGAACAAGACAACACGTAGCAGCTATAATCGGTAAACATTCGGTGATATATCGTTGTGTAAAAGGATAACGCGGTGACTGAGGGAAAGTAGGCAAATTATTACCGTGAATTACATTCTAGCTTTGTGTTTCAGCCAACTTCGCTGCTGTGTGTACGGGTGTTGTGATGGGTTGGACGGCTCCTGCACTGCCGGTCCTTCAAAGTGATGGCAACAACTGTACCTTACCTTTATGCCTGACTGATACTCAAGCTTCATGGATGACTGCTTTTATGCCTTTAGGCGCTCTTCTTGGCGCTATTCCTGTGGGATACCTTGCTGATCTTGTAGGCCGTAAAAGAGTACTACTATCCATGGCAATACCATTTGTTTTTGGGTGGCTACTCATTATTTTTGCTGGTGATTCGGTTAGTAATAATCATATTGCATGTCTAATATACGTAGCAAACATTGAAGCTATTGTGATATTTGTTTCTTGTGTAGGTATGGACTGTGTATGCTGGCAGATTTTTCACAGGGTTGAGTGTTGGAGCGAGCACTGTTCTTGTGCCTCTATATTGTGAAGAAATTGCTGAAGATGCTATTCGTGGTGCTCTAGGAGTTTACCTTGGTTTTATGATATGTATTGGTTTGTTTTGTATTTATGCATTGGGAGAATTTCTTCCATATCTGTGGTATACTGTAATAGCTTGTATTCTTCCATTTGTATTCGTCTTTTCCTTTATTTGGATGCCAGAGTCTCCTGTCTTCCTTGCAAGTGTAGGTAAAATAGAGGCAGCTAAAAGGTCTCTGCGGTGGCTTAGAAGTAGTAATAGAGAAGATGAAATACAACAAGAATTGGATGATATTTTAGCTTTTATTAAAGATCGGTCTGATGAAAAAGTAAGGAAATCATTTTTAATTTTCTGCTCGAAAAGGCCATTCAGATCCACAACAGCTAGAGCTATTGCGATTATTCTGGGATTAATGTTTTTCCAACAGATGAGTGGAATTACTGCATTTGAATCTTATACTGTACAAATCTTTGATGAAGCTGGTAGTAGTCTACCAGGAAATATGTCTACTGTTGTTATGGGGGCTGTTCAAGTTGTTGCAACTTTATGTTCATCATTTACTGTTGATCATTTAGGACGTAGATTTCTTTTATTATTGTCATCTTTTGTGATGGCTTTATGCCTTGCTTGTTTCTCTCTCTATTCATATTTTAAACTCAACGGGTTTGATGTTGAATGTTGGAGGTGGGTTCCCCTAGTTGTTTTGAATGTTTTTGTTATTGTGTATGCTTTGGGATTTGGACCTTTACCTTGGTTTATGATGGCAGAATTATTACCAATGAAAGCAAAAGGATGGGCGAGTGCTATGGCTGCATCTTTTAATTGGAAAATTGCTCTTGGTCTTACTAAAGAGTTTCCTCTCATGCTTAAATACACTGGACAAGACATAACTTATGCAACACTAAGTGTTTTTTGTTTATGTGGAACAGTGTTTGTGGCCATTTTTGTCCCTGAAACAAAAGGTAAAACAAAGGCAGAAATTCAAACAGCATTAGGTGGTGATAAGCCATGATTTCATGAAGTTGGTGAAGTCTTATTATTTTATTCATTTCAATTTCTAATCTAAAACTTAATGCCTCAAAATACTGGTTGTTAGAATATTCATGGGAGAATGTTAATTATCTGTTACTGATATTCTAAAAATTGTTCTTGTTTTACCTGATTGGCTTGAAAGTATTGTCTGAAGAACTCAAGCAGGTTCATTATCTATGTAGATGTAATAGATAGTGCCTCATATGATAAATGAAAAGAAATTACAAACTTCCAGTTTTGACATGTGCCTGAAACATATATTTTACATTGATCAATGGTGAAATGTGCTCTCAAATCTGGGAAATGAAAAGATTCATCCTAGTTTTGTGTTAGAAATTTACCCCAGGGATTTGACACTTGGTATAGTTATGTATAGTACTGTACATTAGGATTGACATTTCACTTATCTAGTCAGAAACTTATTTTCCTATTAGTTTAATATTGTTAGTGATAGGTCTCTGTAGGGACTCAATGATGGAAGTCATAATCATTTCATGTGAAGAAGTAACTTATCAATTGCATCATTGTTAAATGTATTTGAGTGTGAACTTTGTTTCAAAAACATCCTTTGTGTTTATTTTCTTTGGACTAAACCATGGAATAAAATTCTTATATGGGAATGAAAACAGATTATAACTACACAAAGGAAAAATAATACCTTTAGGTATTATTAACAGTTCACAATTGAAAATTACACTAATTTGCAAATGACTTTGGACTCATCAGCATTATTAATTTATTTTGTATATTATAGAAACTTTTTGTACTAAATGAGTCCTCAGAATTTTATTTGCTTGAAATAGTATGTGTGTAGATATTTTACAGTTTTGAATGAACTCTTCACAGTGAAGTCTTACGTTCATACTAAATAACCCACAAAAACTTCCACAAAAGTTTTTTCTGTAAAACATTTTAAGCAATATTTCCCTCATCTTTTGATATAATTTTTAGTATGAATATGGAAAAAACTACCTCGAAAGGTCTCATAATTTGTAAATATTTATGAATAGCATTTTTTAAAATTTGGAATTCCATTAAGGCATCATGGACATCTTTTACCACTGCTCATTATTTGGCAGTGTTAGTCTGCCAAATAATGATAGGCCAAGATAATGGATATTCCATTGAATAAGCTCTTACTAACAATACAGAAAGAAGACATTCTGGTAAATTACATGAATTATTATTTGCCACACAATGTTTGGTGGTGTTTGCAAAAAACTTGCCTTGTTGGTTCATATTGCTGAATCAATATTTTGCTGTTTTACAGTTCAAACAAGATCATATATTTTAATTATTTTGATGTTGTCGAACATCAGGATGAAGACGAGGAATGTCTATGAAATAAAAAATTTAGGTAGGAAAAATTTTGTTGAAGTTTTTGAGTGTGGTTTGATATATCATGCCATTTGACTTTGGCATATTGAAATAATGTGATTCAGTGATCAATCCACAAAAAAAGGGATTGATTCAAAGGGCGAATCCTGAGTGGGGGTTGTGAGATGTATTGGTAAATAATCACCCTTACTAAAAGAAATTGATTTAACATTAATTGTTAAAACTTGATTAATGTAATCTATAGTTTTTTTAAATTTCATGATGTTTAAATTTGAAAAATATAGGTAGCATTTTCTTTTGATGTATGATTAAAAATACTCTTTTGGTGTATTGTGACACACACAACCAAAAAAAATCTGTTCCTATTCAACTGCTTTAAATCTTTCTTTATTTTTTTAATATTAGAATTTGTATTGTAGTATTGAACCATTACTCTTTCTCTTTTTTTTCAGTTGTAGAGAGAACGATCACAACATATTGGTAACATATACCTTATGTGTCATTGTTTTTCCAATGTTGTGACGGCTTATTGTACAAAGGTAAAATTACAATATTGATAGTACGTACAAGATGTGAAGTTGCAATAGATAGTAATTCTAGTTGTTCTGAATTGCATTGCTTAGCTGTGATAATGTATGAAGTAAGTTAAACATTCAGGATACAGCTATGTTCAAAATGAAAGTCCTTGATCTTAAGTAGGAATTAGGAACTTTTTGTGGGGCCAACCATTACAATTAGTCACCATTGGATATACGTTATTCATTTTGACTAGTCTTAAACTTAGAGTGTTTTCATATTTTATGTGCTCGAGTCAACCTATCAAGGATTTTGAACAATTGAGATTACTAATGTGAATAAAATATCACCCAAAAATTTGTCTTTATATGTACTGTTATACCCTATCCTTGGAATAATTTGGTGTTTCTTGCTTGATTTGTATATTTTCTTTCTGTTACAATAATATTTTCATTAAAATAGTCAGTTTAGTTAAGTTAATGAAAGGCATGTGTGCTTACCTACAACTTACAAAAGAGACAAAAACAAATTGTTGGCCAAACACACGTATCAATTTTTTAAAATCAGGACGTTACGGCAATTTGAACTCTGGTCAGTGGCTAACATGTTGAATTAACTTCTTCCCCCCCCCCTTGGGTATTTATCTACATTTATTCAGCAAATAATCAAATATACTAATATGTATAGCTCTGATCTTTAGGTCTAACACAAAGACTATCCTGTGTTACTTCCAAATCCTGACACACACACTCAATCCAATTTACGTTTCTGACTCCAATCCTTGACTGTCTCATAGAGTCAACAAACTTGTCACATTTTATTGAATTGGAGGTTCATGACTAGTACTTATCAAAATAGAGAGATAAAATAGCCAAGTTAGCGTAAGAGAATACACCAAAAACACCAAGATGGCTGATTCCGGGCAGACTCGAGTGGTGTTTCAGGGCAGCCACCACCAATATTTTAGAACAAAAACCCGACACTCGCTTTGACTTGACTACATAATATCGAATAAAACACGTAAAAAATCTGTGCAATTTTGGTCCGATAAATTTTTTAAAAAATTAATTGAGCTCGTAAGATGAACTTACAATTTTGAATAAGAGATAATTTTACTAATTTTAATTGGAATCAATTTATTTTATTTTTTAATAAACAATACACCATAGTATTAAATGA
>NNCF01128287.1:0-24489 GCA_002313205.1 Laupala kohalensis
TTTATAGAGGTTTAATCCTTCCTCGCGACCCGGCCAATGAAGGCAAGATCTCCGCCCTTCAAAACAAGCAACTTTCCACCATCGCGCTAATGGTGGTCGCTGAAGCATGTCCAAAGGTTACGGTGTCCGAGGACTGGTGACGCAGTACCAGTCTCCAGCTCGGGGCCGTGGGTTCGCCAAGCCCATACTCACTCGAAACTGAGTTCCCTGCGGGGGAAAGAAGAAAAAAGAGAAGAAGAAGAAAGAGAAGAAGAGGAAAGAGAAGAAGAGGAAAANTAGCGTCGGGATCGAAAAGAACAAGAGGTGACCAAGGAAGGTCAGAAAAGAGAAAGGAAGGAGCATGGCACAAGTAAGTGGAAGCAATGCCACACTTAGCTCGGGGCCCCGTGTTCGCCAAACACGTACTTACTAGATGTAAGCCCCCTGGGGGCTTAGAAACTCTTTCCAGGAGGTGAATCTGGATTATTTGATGGTTTTGCCCGCTTTTGCTCTAGCAATCCGATATGCGGCGAGGTTTTCCGGAGATGGAGTACCCTTAAACTTCATCAATGCTTTTTGCTTTGCCCGAATGGCGTACCGACATGGGTCGTTCCACTAGGGGACATGAGGTCTTTGCGGAAACATAGATGTTTTTGGAATGAATTCTTCAGCGGCGTGATCAATCACCTGGGTCAGATGGTCGACCCTCTCTTGGACACTACCCGTTTCCCTGGAGACAGACAGAGAACGGTAGTGTTCAATTTGACTTTCTGAGAATCCATTTCTGTGGCTTGCTTTCGGGAATAGTCGCACGGTCCTGCAAGGACAACCAGACAGGATGATGTTTCCTACAATTTTTTGTGGGATTTTACGGTTCGTCGACATCGAGTTTATTAGAGCCCTAAAATTCTGTAGAGGTATGGAAAATGCAGTTATGCACTAAGGAGAGCCAACATGACTCTCCCTGCGTGTGGGACTCAACGAGTAGTACAACTATACTCACTAAAAAACCTTCCTGAATTACAACTCACAACTCGAATATCAACAAATCTCAAAACGTTACATATACGATAAAAAAAGGAAAATGAAAAATACCCTAGAGTCGGGATCTAAAAGAACAAGTGGTGACCAAGGTAGGTCAGGAAAGAGCACATGTAGGTAATGCCAGACTCAACTCGGGGCCCCGCGTTTGCCAAACACGTAATTACTAGATGTAAATCCTTTGGGGGGGGGGGTTTCTACCAAGCAGATCATCTTCTACCTTTCATTGGATGATATCAGCAACTTCAGGGGAGCAAATTGACAAGTCTATAGCAGTCCATGACTCCGTGGCAAACGCAAAGTGGGTCATCTCGCCGGTATTTATTAAACATAAATCTTTACTTTCAAAGTTACAATACAACAGTCAGCCCCTGAGACATTCGCCCGACGAACCACACAGTACACTGAGAGCGTTGAAATATCAGAGGAGGAGGAAAGGTCGAGAGAGCTTGTGAATTTAATCCCTAAATGTAGTCTCCGAGAAATCTCGTGTCGGAGGAAGATATATTGAACACACGGTCATAGTTGGTATGCTGTCAATTGTAATATAAGTAATATTATTAATATAATAATGAGTAATATCACAGATAAGTAGCACTGTTAAAAAAATATTGTTCTCGTGAAGTGGTATAGAGTATGTTGAAATGTACCTATTCGTAAGTTCTGTTGCTTTCTTGAGATAATGTTTTCAGGCGAACTATTTTAAAAAGCAATGTAGATATATATTTCTACTTTGAATTTGTCTAATAATAATTTTCCAGTATGGAGTCTTTGATAGATGAAATTCCTGGAGATCATGTATGGGCGTTATTGATTTGTGAAGAAAAGCTTTGCGTAATATAATGTGCGGATATGGTAATATTTGGAAGGGTAATATCCACTCATTACTCGGGGTATCCCGGAGGTTGGTATGTAACTTAAAGGATGAGTCCCGCCGGATTGCTTTTCTTCCAAGAAATATGAACAGAATTTTGTTATCCAGTCCTTAGCTGTGTTACAAATTACGTCATATAAGACGCAGTACCCAATTAAAACACTCGTAAACTTCTTAATGTATCGCATGTTTTCGTTGTTGCCGGTGGCTAAAGATGATGCAATTCACAATATTGAAACTAATGTTCATTGACAACCAATAAGATATTTTATGCGTACATTTTGCTGATGGAGAAATAATTGCTATGTAAAATTTTGAGCGCTTATTTGACTTGTTAGTTGGTTATAGCAAATTCAATAATATTGAGTGTAACGATGAGGGCGATCCGTGGCGTAGTGCTCGCCTTCTTCCTCAGGGGACGCCGGTTCAAACCTGGTCCGATCCAAGTAGAGGTGGTGGATGGAGCGGTGTTTTCTCGGGGTTCTCCCGTTTCCCCTGCCTATCATACCACCACAACATTCACTCATAATCATTCACCCCCATGTCATTCATAATTACTGCTTCAGGGGAGGTGCGGGAGGAAGTGCTTCCTGCACCCTAGTATTACCCAGCCAAAACCAAATGAAGCATCATATATCCGTACCCATTCGCCTACCCCACATGAAGTGGGTACAGGCTGGGTTAAACAAACAAAACAAACTGTGAATCAGAACGATGTGTGACAGTGGACACCCATCAATTGATCCATTGTATTCGAGATATGTTTGTCGTTGCGTAAACCTCCCAAAATGGGCAGTAATGTAGTTTTAAAATGGAAATAAGACATGACTAAGACGGAGACATTACACGTTTTGGTAGGAACAAAGGAGCATATTCTGCTGCCGACTGAAGTTTATAATAGCAGATAGAACGAATGACGTTATGGGTATTGTTTGAAAACAGATGTTTAGTTACTACGATAAACTTTTACCAGTAAACTTGTGTTTAATAATCACATAAACTTACTCGTTTACGTTTTAACTTTCTTTCTGTAATTGATTGCACTTGAATTATAAACTGACATTCCATTCGTACCTCCCTTTTTTACATTGGAGACCAAATGATTTTAATTTTTTTCATATTTTTTCATACCTCACTGTGTTGAAGTCAGTTTATTTCTAACAGAAAATTCTCCAAAGAAGTCACCACAAGTAAATCGACACCAGTGTTCCCACTAGTGGTATCACGCAACTGCCCGAGTTCACCCTCCTCTTGTTATAAATTACTTCATGTGCCGCATATCTACCGTAATCTATTTTGTGGTATAATATTTATGGTGTCAACTCCTTGACAGAATAATCGTACAGTATATTTTTTGTGGGGTTTCACGGCTCGCCGACATCATTAGAGCCCTAAAATTTTGTACAAGTAGGGAAAATGCATTTACGCACTAAGGAAAGCCAACCGTCTCTCCCCGCGTGTCGGACTCGTCGAATGAATCGACCATACCCACCAAAAATCCTCCTAAATTACAGTATATCCAAAGATCTCGAAAACAAAGAAAAAAAGTAAATTTAGATAGACAGAGGGGAAAAAAGTAAATTTAAAGCAAAGGAGAAAAAGATATTTAAATCCAAACCCTCCCGAGAACTTACACTTACACATCGTACAGTATGATTATCACAAGCTTTGCTCGCTGAAAATAAGTCCCACGTAGGGACAGGTGTGAAATAGTGTTCTTTAAATGGAGAGAGGCGACAACTCGAACAAAATTGCGAGGAGTATGGAGAAGACGCTAAAACTTCAGCGGATCTACTGAACGCGCATCATCTAATAGACACACACTGTGACCAAAATGGACGCCCTTTGATTTTGTTTACTTTCGTTTCTTAAGTGATAGTGATAAAGCAGTTTTTCTAAACTTATTTCAATATTTTCACTGAATCAACGTTAATTTTCTAAAATGTGAATTAGACACTAATTTTAATATATCTAACATGTTAGTACGAATTAACTCGTGAATTATGTCGAAGCTATTCCAGTACGCTGGATCCTTTGGGGATTAATTTAAACAATATTCCTGGTACGTATCGACTCTTACAGCCTGGGGTCGAACTCGTATTGTAGCCCATATCTTCTAGGGTCCTTCATACAGGACAAATAAAGATACACATAAATAACTAATATGTTGAAGGTACGACAATTCTAAGCTTTCACGGCTTTCACGTCTCACTTCAATGTGACAAAAATGGCTACACTAGTGAGGGTGTTTCAGCGTATCCAATCACATAACGTTACGTCCATATCGCTTCTCTTCCTTACAAAGAACCCTAAAGTGAAGGACTGAGAAGAATCTGCATATTCAACGTAAGTTTGTGTTTGTAACGTATGGTTTAAATATTTCATTTAGAAATCATGTTTATTATTTCTTTAATGCATCTGAAATAAGTTTTCATTGCCCTTTTATTTGAAAGAGTTCTTCATTATCATGTGTTTCAGCAATTATTACTCACAACTGGTAGAACAGATCGTTATTATACTTCACAAAGAATATAATAAAGGAGGTCAATAATTCAAAGGTTACTACGAAACACAAGAATAACTTTGAAAAAAGAACATGAAACTTGATTAGAAAAAGTGTTCTTCAATCCTTTATGACAAATCATATCGAAATTTGAATTTGCGAATTCATCGAGAGCCATATTCCAATTTATAGTCACTGGGCGTACCATTGTAATCTGTCAAAACTTCTCCTGGGAAATTAGTTCTGTACCACGTTAGATGTTTTGGAGTTCGGAGACTACGAGGTATTGGTACTTCTTGAGGTCACATCTTCTACCGTCTGCTCCTTTCAAAATCATTATACTGTAACTCCCTAAACTTATGGTTTATTAACCTGTTTCTTTCATAAATATGAATATTTGTATCTTGGAATGTTTGTCGCGTATGCAGATCTATACTATTTTAGAATATTTACCTAATTGGGAGGATTTATATAAAGTAGTCTTGACAGTGGCGGATTTACACTTTTAGCGCCCGAAGGCCACAAATATTTGGCGCCCCCCGAAACATTTCTAAATTACATTTCATTATAATTTTCAATAATAATAATAATAATAATAATTTCATTTATATTTGGTTATATTACAAACTAGCAATGTAAAAGTATAAGTTTGAAAATGAATAACATATTATTTATGAAAAATAATAATAATAATATCAGGAACAAAGAGGGTACAAGATGATTTAAACCGTTATATACTGTTATATGGTCCTTTAATTATAGTGCACGAAGCTACATTAATTTATAGATAAATCATTCTTTTCTAATACAATAGATATAAAGCGTACCTGATTATCAGTGCTGAAAATAATAAAAAACTTTTTACGGAGATCAATTATTCTTCTAGATAAAATAGAATAAAGACAATTACGGCCTAGGTCCAAAATTTGGCATATCCAAAAATTTGACGCCCTACGCCGTGGTCTATTGGAAAGTCCGTTTTCTTTTGTTCTTTTTTGTGGGGTTTTAGAGATCGTCAACATCGAGGTCATTAACGCCCATGCAGGAGGGGAAAAAGCAGTTTCGCACCGTAGAGAAAAGCCGTAGTGACTCTTCCTCGTGTGTGAGACTCGCCGAATATTTCGACCATACCCACTAAAAAATCCTCCTGAATTCAACAAATATCGAAATACAAAGATGAAAAAAAATAAAAGAAAACAGTATACCAATACATTATATCTCAAAAAAGGAAAACAATTTCTAAATATTATATTTTCTAAATACAGAAACAAAGGATGAAAGGAAAGAAGACAGAAAAGATGGAAAAGAAATGCAAATTTTAAACCCTCCCGAGAACTTGTGGGAGGAGCCCCGATCTACTCATAAAATTCAATAGTTTATTAACATTAACCGTCTCATTTCCGAGAATTGTTGGTATATCTGCAACCAGACCAATTTGTCTCCGTAAACTCGAGAATCTTCCGCAATCAGTTAGTAGGTGACGCACTGTCAAAGAACAGCTACACTCCTCGCAAATTGGTTCGTCATCAAGTAGTAAAAGATACCTATGAGTGAGAGGACAATGTCCTATGCGCAGGCGGGTCAGCAAGACCTCGTCGCGCCGAGCTGGACTACAAGAACTGCTCCATGACTTAACAGAAGATTTGATAAGTCGGAGTTTATTCCTTTCAACAGCTAACCACTCATTGTTCCATTCACTCAGAATCCTTATCTTGACGGAATTTAGNTCCACGCGATTCCTGAGGCATGCCGTCTTTGCGGAATCGTCTGCTTCCTCATTTCCTCTGATACCCACGTGTCCGGGAACCCAGCAAAACATTATGTTCTTTCCATCACTTTGCAGTGAGAAAAGTACATCCTGGATGTTCTGGATCAGCTTATCAGCTAGATACATGTTCTGAATTGCTTGAAGGGCACTCAGCGAATCAGAACAAGTCAGGAAATGTGATCCGCCGGATACTTTGTTAGTCGCAATGCTCTTAATATGGCGTAGCACTCAGCAGTGTAAACACTGCACAAGTCGCCTAGACGGTAGCCACGGGTCTCACGGGGAAAAACCACGGAGCAGCCGACACCATCAGCTTGCTTCGACCCGTCGGTAAACACAGGGATACGGACCCGGTGTTTGTCGAGGATTAGGTGAAAGTATACCCTCAACATCGGAGCTGGAGTGTTCTTCTTGTCATGATGCAAAAGATCGAAAATAATCTTTGGCTTGTGCAAAGCCCAAGGAGGAGACTAACTAAAACCTTGGTGTGTGTGTGTGTACAAAAGTTGCACATAGTCTTGTTTACCGATGTACAGTTTTATTCTGATTCGGTGGATATTATGCAAGAGTTAGATTACTGTTCTCGTGATATTTTAAAATACTGCCTCCACATTTTTTCCACCCCATAATGCAGATTTTTAGTTCTCCCTGAGACAATTTTGCATACTTCTCTTTCAAAATAAGGAAAAAATTACTATGCTACTATTTCTTCCCTGTACCTACACCTTTCACAAGGAAAATTATTACCTAAAATGGTGTATAGTCCCAAAACGAGCATCTCTGAGGGAGGTATGTGAAAGTCACCTCTGAGAAGGATTCATCTCGGGAATAGCTACCGTTGTACTGACAGACACTTGAGCTTGTTTGTGTTCGTACCGTGTCTGTATTCAAATTACGCGCCAATTCTCTTCCGGATTCGCAACAAATGCTGGCCCACACACGCAATACTTTTTTTATTAAAAAAACAAGCTATTGCACACAAAGCTTAGTGGGTTAGCAAAGTCGAGGAAGTCAAAACACATCGATTAAAAATAGTTTCATTATTCCATGATCGTATTAACAATTATAACGTGACATACGCCTAGCCGAAATGTCGAAATTTAGAAAATATATTCATTGATTAACTGCCAAAAAACTATGGGTGAGCAAGGTACAAAATTGCCTGACCAATATTAAACGAACACAGGCCCTTCAATAAAATCTGGAAAAAAGATTAAAAATGATAAAAATTGTAAAAAAATTGAATATACAAAAATTGAAAATATTTGCATAATATGACTAAATTATCTAAATATACTCATCCACAGTCCTTAGATGTGAGATTTATATCGTTTTATTTTAAATTTGTTCAATTTGTTTTGTGTATTGACAAATATGTACCTTAAGTTTATGGGTCTCCTCATTTAGAGATGCACACATTTATTTGTACCGATAAATTGATTCTCAGTCATATATTTGCGTTGATAATTCCATAAATGTTGTATACGCAGTTATACATTGTTGTTTGCGTGAAACATTGATCAAACTGCAATCAATGTATACAAGAAACCATGCATCGTCTACGGCAAGGTGAAAATTGCGACGGATCGAGACTCGAACCTGGAAGTCTTCCATGACAGCAGGTGTGCTACCACTGCACCACCATCCATGACTCCCATTACCGTCCCAAAAAGGGCATAAGTGACCACAGGCGGCACCCAGTGCTGGGAACACCCTGCGTATCTGGATTTCTTGTACATGCGGTTCAGATACAATTATGACTCATCACTTCTGAGTAGCTACTCGAGGAAGAGTGTTTACATTGTCTACGGACTGGGATTCGAACTCGTAAACTCAGAAGATGCTATGACCGCTGGTGTGCTACCACTGCACCGTTCAGATGTGAACGTTATTCATCCTTCAGTCCGTATTTAGAGGTATCCCTTAATTGATAGTCATGAACTGAAAAGTAAACAACTCCATAGTATAATATGAATATTTGTATTGAAGAGTTTCTGCTATTTTTTATTGAGGCTTTTCAACTCACCAACGTCTAGGTCATTAGAGCCCTCACATGTCTAAACATTTTTTTAATATTCTGATAGGGAAAATGTAGTTACGCACCATAGGGAGAGCCAATATGATTCTTCCCCGTTAGGGACCCAAGTTTCGACTAATGATATGGGTGGTATCGACTTTGTCGTAGACTTTTTGTAGAACTCTTTGAGGCAAACAATATTGCCATTCATAGTTGTCATTTATCTCCAACACATTAGCGTAAGGAAATATAACTCTCTTTCCTCCCGATTTTATCGACATTTATTGTCGAAAACCATTTCTATATTCTTATTACACATTTAAAAAATAAAAGTAAGCCTATGTTCATTCTGGGCATCTTTACTATCTCCTTGCCACATTTCATCACGATCGGTTCAGTGGTTTAGTCGCGATTAAGTAAGAAACAGGCACGCTTTCGCGTTACGCATTTATATATATAAGTATGGATATGGATGGATGGGTTGTCATCTTTGTATCATTGTACTACATTTGTCTGTTTTTGACATTGTATTGAATCGAATGTCAAGTGACTTTTTATCACATAGTATCTCTGGATGACGTAACGAAATATCTTTGTTCAGTTGGCAATATTTCACTCTCTTTCCTAATACTCAATTTTTTTTTCAAATTCTTAATTTTTTTCATGTTTATAAAACGAAAAAAAAATGTGTTACATGTTGTACTGAGAAGTCCCCTGCATGTAAATTATCTCTGTACTAAAAGTTTTAGAAAAAAGTCATTGATTTCCCACATTTGGATATATCCAGAAAAGAAAAATAGATACATGGAAAAATTAATTATTATTAGAAGGGGAAAATGGAATGACCCAAAAACCAATATTGGGACCAAAAACCAATATTCTGAGCGTATTCTAAGGCGGATTATACTATTGCAAAAAAACGTGCAATGGTACACAATATGAGAAATAAGGCCATTTTCTTGTCCGAAGAGCGGTTTTGGAGTCCGAACATGCAATTATAAGAATAAAACTTTTACCAATTTACTACGCAATTGATTTTATAAACAGGAGTGTTAAGAAAATAATGTATTATCTATGTTATAGATCACCACTTTCTCCGAGGACTAGTTATATAATGTATTTCGTTTTCCCAGAATAAAATTTTGACACTTGTAACAAATAGACTTTAGAAAATAGAAAATTTGAAATAAGTAAATAAATATATTAATGGTCTAAATACATTAATAAAACGGAAGGAGAAAATATAATATATGTCCACAAATAATGCCGAATACAAAATTCTGTGCAGAGATTGCAATGGGACAGACTAACGTATGTTTCAAAATTGTATAAAATAACACCTGAGAAATATTACTTCTCATTTATTTTATTTTTTGTGGGGATTTAGGGCTCGTCAACGGCAAGGCCATTAGAGCCCTTGCAGGTGGGGGAAAATGCAGTTTCGCACCCTAGAGAAGAGCCGTAGTGACTCTTCTCCGTGTGGGACTCGCCGAATATCTCGACCATACCCACAGAAAACCCTCCTGAGTTCAACAAATATCCAAATACAAAGATGAAAGAAAAGAAAACAGTTGCCCAAGACGTTATATCATAAAAAAGAAAAAAAAATCCGAAAATTATAATTTTCAAATTACAGAAAAGAAGGATAAAAGGAAAGAAGACAGTAAAGATGAAAAGGGAATGCAAATTTTAAACCCTCCCGAGAACTTGTGGGAGGAGCCCCGATCTACTTATAAAATTCAATAGTTTATTAACATCATCCGCCTCATTTCCGAGAATTGTTGGTAAATCTGCAGCCAGACCAATTTGTCTCCGTATTTTCTGCAATCAGTTAGTAGGTGACGCACTGTCATAGAAGAGCTACACTCCTCAAAAACGGGATTTCTCATTTAAACCACAGTAAACTATCACACTGTTAAGATAACGATTGTATAAGAAACATCATAACGTTGGAAAGAGAACATAATTTGAATGGTTTTTCAAATTAGATTTAGAAATCATAAGAAGTATCAAAAGAGCTACACGTGGTAATGTAAATCTGAGGCGCATAGAAAAAGTTATGCAGGATTTCGCGAAAGATTTTTAAGTAAAAACATATCAATGAATGATACATTATATGGTGTTATGTATTGGATGTAGATGAAAAATTATATACATAATGTAATATCAGCCTAACTTGCAAATTTTAATGATCACTAAGATGTAACGAAAATCATTGACGTTCGACTATTAAAAAAGTAATTCAATACTACAACATCGTTTTGTTTACATTATAATCTTCAAATCTTAATACCATAATAATAATAATAATAATAATAATAATAATACGAGTGTGCAACTCTACCCACCATTATCTTACCGTACAAAACACTTGTTGACCACATCTTTACTCGACAAAATTTTTAGATGTTACGTGCCTAAAATTCTGATTTTGTCTTCAATTAATTTCATTATTAACTTGATACGCAATAAAATGATGATATGGATATGTCTTAAACGTCATGCTTAGATAAAATTATAGTTTAGCACGAAAATATACTTTGAGTAAAAATGTACCTAAATATGTCCGACATTTTGAATAAAAGCGATGCCGCAGGTGCTCAGGTAGTAATATAGAAGCATACATTAATCATAAAATTTCATCATCTTCAGAAAACAGTTTTTGATGCTGTTTGTCTTATAGCTCATAAGAATGATGCACTATAATATGTGAATTTGCATTGAATATATCAATTTATATATCAAATATACTAGTTTATACGGTTAAATATACGTGTGTAAATATAGCAAATTAATGGCTGACCGATTTACAAAAAACACACCTGATATTATATTAGGGTCATTTTCATGAAACGTTATTTCATTGTAGTTTAAGGCCCACATACAAGTGTAAACTGTTATGTGTGTTTGGTTGAGTTTTGTGCTATTTTTGAAAATTATTTGTTTCTCTTTTGTTTCTTGTTTCTTTCTTCTTCTTTTTTTTTGCGTACTTCAGAATCCCATAGAAATAAGGCAGCATATTAGTAATATTAAGGAAATATGTAAAACACAAGCGATTATCGTAAACAGTGATATGTATAGTAATAAAAATAAAAATGAAGTTTGCCAAACTCCACGTTGCGGCGCCAATTGTAATATAAATAATATGGGGGTAAATAATGGATTAATTAATAAATACACTTACCTAGCCCACTCGGCAAGTATTCTCAGGGATAATATATGTTATCCAGCTCTAAAAATGGCTAAGAGGATCGGGGTTCAGTCGATAACTTACGTGAAGTACATATTAATTCTTCGTGGAAAAACAGCTTTTATAAAATATTGGTTTAATTATTATTACCCAAAAATACAAAATTCAACGAGGCATTTCACTGTTTCCCCTTTAAGCACTTCCCCCAAAAAGACATGCAATTAATTTCTACCAAGTTATACATCACTGACTTTATCACTCTAACGGAAGGAGCCGGTTTCAAATATTTTGAAGTTTATAACTCTTTAACATCATTTATCATGCAAATGTTACCACAGTTCATTATTGCAACTCTTCTTCATATAAAGCATCTCAATAATAAAAGTCACAATCTGCCACGAGAGTTTTTACCATGCCTTTGTTTCATTTGATGAGATTTTCTATTTCACACCATAAGATGAACAAGGTACCAATAATGGCCCGTCAAAGAATTACCTTATAAATTGTGATAAATACAGCGCCGACCGTCGTGGGGTGTCGTTGACCTGCGGAAGTAGTGGGAGACCTGACTCCGAATCTCGCCACAGTGGTCCCGTCCGAACCAAAGCCTTTCTAGATTAATTGCTGTCACCATACCAGTTCAAACTCCTCACTGGATGTTGAATGTTGGTTGAAGTCATCTTAAGCGAAACTTTATGAATACGTGAGTGCAATTCCTACTCCCGTAATAATTAATTTCGTCGCTTTTAATAAAGTCAGATTGTTCATCCTTCAGACGATCACTGCGTTAAGCGGTCTGCTCCTTAATGTCATTTAACTTCTCAGTACAAAACAATGTTCTAAACTAAACCGAATCGTCGCTAACAATGCATTGACGCGCAAAAGTCTCTTCAATAGAATATGACCATATTGATGAAATTCAACATAAGAGATCGTAATAAAGATCAAAACTCAAAACAATAAGTCTCGTAACAATGCTCATAATGACAAACTCGAAGTCAGAACTCGTAATAACAATAAAACGGATAAAATGATCCGTAATGCAAATACTGAGAGTCCTGATGATAATCTGATAAAGAAAAAGCTCCTGAAACGTCTCTGCTTTAACCTTAAATAATCAACTCCCCACTCTTCTGACGGAACTGGGTAACGAAGCACCCCCCCCACACGCACACTTACGCTGACCTAATTTTCAGCAAATTTCTAACAATTTTTCACTCACATGGCTTTCCTCCAATTGGTTATACTTCTGTGACGTAGTTATTCCTACCTACCCATGAATAATATTGGTTTTTTGTGGGGTTTTAAGGGCTCATCGACAGCAAGGACTGATATTGGTATAATTGCTAAACGTCGAGCATGGTGGTCTGTTATTTTTTTCGAAAGTTCACATAAAATTGAATACCAACACACTTGTGTCGCCCTTCCCTCACTCTGACAGACAGCACCTATGTCTCTGCCCCCGCAACATAACAACAGACTCTCACGTCTTACAGACGACGGTAACCGTCCAAGCACGTTTGTGTGGTCGCCATTCCTTTCCCTTTTTTCTGTGTGGTTTAGGTTTTAAAATCCAGACTTTTGGTCCCCAAAATCTTCGAAGTGAGTCTCTTTCCTATAGAAGGGTCGTTTTACAAGAGGTCCATTATTCCCGTCTTCTTAATTCTACGAAAATGAGCACCATTGTATTTCTCACACGGATTTTTCAAAAGATGTGCCCCCCTTATCCTCTTTCGCCTCGTAACATACTACCAACTCCTCTCAAAATTGCCAGGACATGTTTACATTTTT
This sequence comes from Laupala kohalensis, assembly GCA_002313205.1. NCBI lineage: Eukaryota > Metazoa > Arthropoda > Insecta > Orthoptera > Trigonidiidae > Laupala > Laupala kohalensis. The sequence continues at coordinate 13,164 of NNCF01128287.1, forward strand.
CAACACACTCCTATTTTCGAGGACAGCTATTTTTGCGTCTCTTCAAACTTACGAAATTGCGATTCCTCATGTCCCTCACTCGGGCTTACGAAATACCACTAAATATTTATTTTACCCTTGAACCTTCCCTAAAAGCGTGCTTCAAACAAATATTGTTTCCTTCGTGTCATCTCTTATTGCTATTATTATAAAACACACCAGAAAACACACCATATCCTCCTTTAAATTGCTGAAACCAGCTTGCCCTACTGTGCGCTTCGTGTCACAAGACAACGTCCCTTTTGAAATTATCTAATACTCCGAAAATATACGACCCCTTATATATCTGTCAAATATTGAGAAATACTAAAACTATTATATATATGACGATGAGATAGTGACATGTAGAATTGTTGATTTTTGTGTGTAAGAAATGATTGTCATTTCTTCTTTATTTATATAACAAATTAGAACAATTATATTATTATTTATTCTACACTTCAGAACAAGAATTTTATGTTATGATTCAATCCATCTAAAGAGATTATTAGTCAGTTACTATGTATAACATACAAAGCACGACTGATATATAACAATTCTTTCTTCCCCTGAAAGAATTATGAATTACGCATGTGAGCATAAATGCGTAGTTCATACACACGTAAAACGTGGTATCGGTGATGTGATGAATACATTATAAACGATTAAGAATTAATAACAAAATTTCATGTCAAAAAAGCAGTTACAAACTGCGTATGACCACGTGGAGGACAATGCTGTAATTTACTCTACAGAAGCAAGCAAGGGGCTATCCCATATGGTCCGATCAAGTACCCTAATGCGGAAGTGAATTTAACATGTCTAAGATTAGAATTTTAAAAAGTTAGCTACATGCTATAATTCATTTTGTTTCATGATATATTTTGTTATAGTTCATTTTCATTCAATAATGATTTCATTATGTTAATAATAACTTCATTGTACCGCGAAGAAACATATCGAATATCCTAGTCCAAACTCCTTGCAAATTGGTCACGATTAACTTATGAGAGGTTCATCCGAGATTAACCCGTAGAAAGAGACCCAGGGATCCCGAGGTCCTTAAGGATAATAGCGCGGATGGAAAGGCGCACGCGCGAGCAATGTAGCATGACGTCATCATGTGAAACGCGAGCGCTGCTTGTTAGGACGGCTAATGACTGCGGCAGTGACAACGACGGGTAATGGAGTCTACGACGGAAACACTGCGCAAGCGACGACGTGCACACGCGGTGGGTGCGGGTTGGGGAGAGGTGGACGACACAGGCAAGTGTACAGCATCTGTCAACACATGACACGCTTCACATCACCGGCGACCTGGCAAGAATTACCGTCTTCCTCACTCACCATTCCCTGGCACCTCCTCAACTTCCTGTCGAGCACCATGGCCTAAGTAAAGTTCAAAGAGGTCATCTATTTTCACTGCACCGCATGACACTGTAACTTGTATTGAATTACTAAGCAAATTATTATTTTCATATGTTTAACGAACGAACACCAGATTTGATAGAGCATATTTTTCCTTTCCGATATTTCATTCAGGGAACTTTATTAGATAGATCGATGAGATCAATTAACTGAAAGTAACCTATTGAAAGTAACTTTCCTAGTATACAATAGAACATTATTTACACCCTTTTATTTAATTTGACGTAATGGAGATAGGTATTCGTATCTTATAAAACAATACAGTTCACGCAAACAAGACTGTAATTGAACTAAAATTATGCATAGTAGGAAAGTTACATTAATGCGCAGCGCACGGAATTTTCGACTATTCACTCGACGTCTAAATCGCATGACACACCTATCACCTTTGTTTTATTAAAATATTTTTGAGTACATTGGAAATATTATTTTACATGTACTCCTTTTCCTTATTATTTGCCTATATTTGTACACGCAGGTAATAATGGGTGATACAATGTTCTACACAGTTTTAATCTCAATGAGTAAAAATACGTTAATCACAGAATCAGAAAACACGTAAAGTATTTTTTCAATATTTGCCATCGGGATTTTATCCATAAAGTTACCTGAATCTAACACATATATTTTGAAATGTTATTCTTATTTACAAGACATAATGGTAAAAAGTCACAAAGTACAGATACCATGAACTGTTCAAAGAAAAATATAGTTCAACTATATTTTCCAGTATACTGCTTATGGTTACGTTGAAACGTCGATCTCATGAATATCATAGTATAATAAAGTCTATTTTACGTGCAGTAATGTTGATAAATTATAAATGGTTACTCTCTCAATTCAATTTTGGATCCAAACAATTCATAGAGAAGAGGCCATAACGTTGAATGTATAAAAATACAGATTCCAAACAAGTAATACCGCTTATTAAAACAAATTAACGTAAACAAAACAAAAAATTCATTTGTAAATATTGATTGTTTGAGACCTTGAAGAAAGAACTTACTTCAATAATTACTTCCAAATGCTCAAGGAAATACATTATATATGCTGCAATACAGATAATGAGGATAAATACCCCGTACAATGATTTTCATAAATAATTTTCCATTATAATGAAATAGTATTCACTAACTAATTGCAAATTTGGCGCTATTAGTTAATAAGTGGATAATTTCTTGAAATATACGTTTCCGCAATACAATATTTTTAGAGATGAAATACACACGGAGAGAAACGGTGGAAATTAATATATGATGGGAAATCATTTAAGAATTCGTCAATCGTTCTTTTGAGTGGTCTCTGTCAGCATGTAAGGAAGTTTTACGTATACATTAAAGTACTCAAATATGAAGATTCAATTGTATCGTGTGCTATACTATACACCTATTGAAAATAATCAAATAGATCGAGATGATGGGTAAGGAAGGTCCAAATAAAAATGATTTAAAGAGACGTTGTAGCTATAAAACATGTTGTAATGTTGTAACTCGTGAAAAACTAAATAATTGTATTCAATAAAAACACTGAGTTTCCAGTCGATTTCAATTAATACAAAATAAAAGTTCTGGATATCACAGAAACTATGGAAATGATATGGCTTACCATATCACTGATTTATGTCACTCATTTCATTATTATCATCACTTTTTATAATCGAAATTACTGAACAATTACCTTGCTTCTGCACTCACAAATGCTGCGCTGCCAATTTGATATATTTATGATTATCTATTTAGTACTGCTCAAAAAATCTTTTGACTAATTTATGAGCGGTTTGCAATCATGCGAAAAATGAAAATACACTTCTCTGTAGAAAATTTGGGCGCAATTTCCCAAATATCGCAGTCAAAAATAACCTCTGAAGGACAACAGTCACTTCGAGAGCGACGGCAGTGATCGCCAGAGTGGTGGCGATCTTAGATGATCACGAGTAACGATCAGTACGAGATCATACCGTGGGGACGGGTGGAGCGCCGTCATATTGCGCGGCAGCCTGAGGTCATGAGTTGGTACGGTTAAACGCTGCTGCACCGCGTCACCTGCCCACCACGCAGAGTCTGTACTCTGTTACGCCGCTGTCGGAGCGACTCGATACTGGAAGCGTATTGTATTTTGTAGGTTATAGACGCAATATTTTCTGTGTTCTCTTCTACAGAACGTTAATAAATGGTTCTTTTTGTTACGAATATATTGAATCTTCCCTCCAGCAACTAACCAACGTGTTCAACTGTTTCCTTTATATTATGAGATTTAGGTATATATACACCTTGTTCTTTGGAAGACTCTGAATGTCGTTTCAACAAACGAAGGTGAAGCTCTCTTATCTGGTAACTAACAATGTCCTGTATTTACAAAACCCGAGAATTAATCCAAGTATGCTCTGGGCGCAAATTTTTAAATTTTGACGAAGCAGTGAGGAACTCTCTAAAAGACATGCACAGAACACCCTGAATATTCCTCATTATCATCGTTTAGCACTCATAACTGATATACACAGACTTACAAGGTTTTGGACACGAAATAAACTACATTGCCCCACAAATGGCGGTGCAGTAAATTCATCGCTCCATAACTTCTGTTTTGAAATGAATCAGAGTGAAATTTGAGGTGAGAAGCTCCTATGTTTTATCAAAACAATCTCTTATTGGAAGCTGTCTGTGCCAACCGCATCGCGCTGGGACACCCTTAAAGTGAAGAGAAATGCAATTTTCGAGAAAATCGAGCAACAATACCGCACTTCAAAATGTCGGGGAGAGCTAGACTCACGTATACCGACTCAATAATGTGTTCTCCAGTAGCTGAGATTGAAAAATCACCCACATCTGATGACTCACTCTCACCTACTTACCCCCACCCCCTCGCTCCCTCTAAAAATGTTGTTTTTTAGGTGTTCCAAAACTACTCAGGATTGTGTGTGCTTGTCCAATGAACGTGGTATACGAGTTATTTCACCAATGGAAGAAACTATCTGCGAGCCACCATCTTCAACATTTCACCCCTTTTGGAAAATTGGGATTTTCTTACGTTGAAATCGATTGATTCGTGATGAAAAGCTTTGCATTTTATGTTATTAGGCATAAGCAATTCATTTGTATGAAAAATTTAAGTCCCTTCATCTAACCACCCCCAATGAGGGGGGTGTCCTCCCCATCCCCCTTCACACATTCCTGAGTGACCGCGAGGATGTTTACCGTGAATAAGATAGGGAATTGCTTGATGTGTTAGCACACAAATGTTCAAGTTAGTCGTTCCACTAGTTTTCCTCTTTTTCATGCAAAATAGGAAAAAGTGCCGTCTTGCACTCTTAAGTTCAAATCTGTTGAAGTCTCGCTATCGAATATTTTCACGATTACAATCTTTCTTACATTTTACGAACACGATAAAACCAAATGAGAAAGGCACTAACCGATTCTCCTCGAACCGGGAACCAAAACTAACGAGTGTAAATTAACTAAAATTCAATTCAATATGATTTACATGGTCAATGATTATGTGCGTATCCTATTGACAAATTTAACTTAGTCCTTGCTTCACTCAAAAGAGAATTTGCAGAACTCCGCAATATAAATTTAACAATCAGTAAAACATACATCAGAATTGCTAAATTCGTGGTCATAAGAGTATATGGGAAGAATATTGTTTTAAAAAATTTCTTTTGTCAATTATTTTTCCTGGTGCACAAAATTCAAATATGTGAAACGTAACATTCGAGAAAATTAGTACCATTTACAATTCACCAATTTTACTCTTTCATCACTGAAAATTCAAGTTACTATTTGCACAACGTATGCAATTAGTAAACAATGTAATGAGTTATTCACTTCGCTATAAACTTCAATATTATTATTCACTAACGACGCTTGATGATACATTTTTGGAACTACTGTTGTATCAATGCCATATTTTGCAGTATATCTTTGTATCATTTATTTTTCTAGCCACATACAGAATATTCAAATGATTTTCTTGTAATAAAGTAATTTTTTTTATCAATGCAAAGTCTAAAACACGTTTGCTTCAAAATTTTTGATGCATGTAAATCCTTACGTCAACCGTGTTTATCCAAACAAACAACTTGAATTGGTTGAACAAACAACTGCAAAATTTTAGTTAATAGTTTAAATATTTTGAAGGACCTTGTAACTGAACTGAATTTTTGTTGAAGCTCACAACGTTTCGTCAGCTGCTTTCAGTCGTCATCAACTGATTGCCCCTTATGAAGTAACATTTACAATTTCCAACTCCATTAACTTTCTTCCTGATATTATATGAAACACCTTCAAGTTCAACTTGAATCTGCAAGACATTATATTTGATAGAAATAAATATAACTGGAAAATATCATTTGCAAAAATATTTATGTGTCTCGAAATATTCCATTTTCCACTCGTGGCTTTGCCGTCAGTTTGTCTGTGCTTGCCAATGCGAGCATGCAGGCAGGGGCTGTAGGGGACGTGACGCATCCTAAGGCTCTTCAACCTGTCGAATTCATCGAGCTTTGCACGACTTGACAGGCTGAGTTCACTGAGAGCGATCGTGTGGCGTTGAACTGAAGGCATCGCATTGGAACGAGACCATACGCCATATCGATTCATATCCAAATATGATTGGATAATAAGGTAAACATATTTCTATTCCAATGGACACTTCCACAATTTTCAGAAAAATGTTACTACAGAAATCAGACAAATAATAACGATTTTGGTAGTATTTGTTAAGCTATGAATATTCTTGTCGAGAAGACTTCAGTCCGGTTATTCATTTAGTTAAGGTGTTTATAGTGTTGAATAATTTATGAAAATTAAAAATAGATACTTCGTGAATTGAGGATTTTTTTGTTTTAGTTTGAAACATATAATATTGAGATCAGATGTCCTCATATTTATAGATCATGTGGTCTAAATAGTAACAAGTAATTCTTGTGTTTTGCCTGTATAGTTCTTTGATATGTTGAATCTTTTAAAATGTCAACGTGCAAATCCAGGAAAAAGGAAATGTCAGTCCATATTGTTTATTTTTCTTCCTCCCATCAACAGGAAGAAAGCGTTTTTTATTTATATTCCTCTTTAAATTCTGCTTCAAAAATGTCGAGTCAGGTTGTTAAAATATTTTATTTGTTCTGTACTTTTGATTTCTCTCATTTATAAATATATGTATAGAAAATAATATATGGATAAAACGAAGAATAAATGAAAGAAAATAAATAAGAGGGGCGTAAGGTCAAGGGATTGATTAGTCCGAAGTCAGCCCTTCTACACCTCTAACACGCCACTAAGGTGCTGCTATGTACAAGTTGACGAAAATGATAGACATCATTGACGAGTTCAGAGTTTTCGGCGTCGTTCAGATGAATGGTCTCACCCCTTATACCGTTTGCCTCAATACTGCCTCCAAGGAGAATAAGACATTCCTTGCCACCGTAAAGGGAGATAAGTAAGGAGAGTGTCAAAAAATTGAAAAGGATCGCATCGGATCCATAGTTTTCAGGATTGCTGAGATTTGTAATTATACTACCAGAAGGGGCGTCGTATCGTCCTTCATCTCCGACCTCTTCATTTACAAGGGAAAAGGGGTTAAGGAAACACTACCGATATCGTCAAGTTAGAAGTTCACACCCCATAGGTGTACGGTTCCCTGAAAGCTGGGGTGGGAAGGACGAGGTGAAAAAAAATTTAAGACGAGCTATATTAGAGTCAACCGATATTATGGTTTACGTTTTTATATTGGCGCTTTAGGGTTCACCAAAGTCTAGGTTATTAGAACCCTTACGAGTTTTCTAAGATGAATAATCGCGCTCCCAGTGACGTTATATAACACACATGAGTTGCACGACACCCATACAGGTGGGGATTGTAAAGAGTGTACCTCGAAAACTTACCGAAAATGACCGATATTAATTTCAGTCATTTATAGTGTTCTGGGTTGCTGAGATGAAATATTAAACTCCCGATATCGTTAAGTGTACGTTCAGATGACAGTTATTTTTATTCTGTGTTTTAGAACATTGGAATAAGTAAAAACAAGTCAGGATATAAATTTGATACTTTTTCTGGAATTAATTCAAGAACCAATGTGTGTGTTTAAGGAACTCAGTGGGTGTTTAAGGAACAAACATATGAGTGAAAGTAAGGGATTAAGGGTACGCACGAATACAAGAGAACCAGTAACATTAACGGGAAACATTGTGTATACCAATGGGGATATGAAAATGAATAAAATTGGCGACATATTAGAGAATTCAGGCGAGCAAAACTGCGGGTTCTTGTCTTCTATAAATTTGTTTCTTTTTCTTCTTATTTTCCTGCCTTTTATTAAGTTCTTCGCTACTTTTCAAACAAGTCATGTCCAGGTATTGACTATGTTAGGTACTGGGTAAGAGTAGCTGTACATGTAAATAATAATAGAAATAATAATAATAATAATATAATAATAATAATATAATAATAATAATAATGTGCTGTTGATTGTATGGCATTAGTCAGTTTCTTTCCGCAGTTCAGAATGAGAGCACAAACAAAACCCCGTGAGTGACTTTAGGCTATTGAATTGTCGTTGCTCTTGTGCGGTATTCCATACCGTTCCCCGAGGACTACCTCAAGGCGCCAGGCGTAGGCTTAGGAGCCACAATGAGGAGCGTGTAATGGCTTTACAATGAGGATGTCTGGCACAAAGAGACTAGTTTGCTTCAGCCTTCTCTGTTCCCTAGCCACTTTTGCTTTAGCGTGAAGGCAAAGTCAACTCGCTTCCCCTGACACATTAAACTTATTTCCTACAATAATCAACGAAAATAAAGAGAAGGTCATTTCAAAGTAATTCAACAAAAACATAGAAAAGTTTTTTGAAATTTTTTAAAAAAGTACTACAATAAAGAGTAAAAAGTAATGTTGAGTACAACTGAAAATCATAAAATTGTAATTACAGAAAAGTTCCTTCCTTGGTCACTCATCATACTTAGAAGGTTCATAAACGGAGATATTTAAAAAATATGAAATACAAATTTTGAGAGTTTTTTTTACGGATATTTTGAAATAATATTAGTATTAGTGGCGTTTGGCGCCTAAAGATTAATTCTAAAACATGAAACTAAATAAAGGGTTGAAAAAATTCTAATTTTCATCAAATTAACAGTTATTATTTTATTTTTCCTTACATCTATACTATTTTGTATTGCAACTCTTTTACCTTCTGCAATGAATCGATGCGAGTTATAATTTTTTTAATTGAAGAGTATTGTACTTGTAAAAGCATAACTTATGAATTTAGTATGGTATTTTGGAGTTGAAAATGTACAATATCAAAAGTATTTTTGAAAAAGGGATATTGAATCGTATTTATATATTTTTAGTTCATATAAGATCCACACAAATAACAATATGAAATTTCACTTAACGCGTAAATGAAGACAGGAGTATTAAAAAAATCTTTACTTTTTAAAGCGGCAAAATATTATTTGATACAAACGGATTATTTCTGCCATTCAAGATAGGTGTGAGGGAAGAACAAAAGAAATGAAAATCCATTAAACAGAAATAAAACATTGCAAATAAAACGAACTCTACGAGCTAGTCGAACGAATGCGTTATACCTATCTCCGTTGAAATCAGACAAAATATTTTCCGTTTTAAAATTCTAAGTATTACTTATATTTAATTCACCAGACTGTGTAAAAATCTTAACAAGAGCTGCAATGTGCAAAGGCTATGCACATCTCTTTAACGAAATACTGCACGCATTCCTTTTGTGAGTTTCACTGATAACGAAATAATTGAAAAAGTTAAAAAAATTACAAATATTTCTCCTAATTAAAAGGTACAAAGAGAATACTCAGATAAAACTATTGTTAGACCAATCAATTAAGCGGATTATTGTTTATATCTTCACCTACCATACATATATTCAGCAAATCCAAAATTTGATTATTTTTTTTTGTGAGGGGCTTTAGGGCTCAACGTCATGGTCATTAGAGCCATTGCAGGTGGGGGAAAATGCATTTCGCACCATAGAGAAGAGCCATAATAACTCTTCCCCGTGTGTAGGACTCGTCGAATCTCGACCATACCCACTAAAAAAATCCTCCCGAATTCTAAATGCAAAGATGAGATAAAAGAAAAGGAAACAGTTGCCCAATACATTATACCGAAATGAAAATAATTTCTGAAAATTATAATTTTCAAATTACGGAAAGGAAGGATAAAAGGAAAGAAGACAGGGAAGAGGAAAGAAGATTGCAAATTTAAAACCGCCCAAGAACTTGTGGGAGGGGCCACGATCTACTCATAAAATTCAATGGTTTATTAACATCATCCGTTTCATTTCCGAGAATTGTTGGTAAATCTTCAGCCAGACCAATTTGTCTCTGAATTCTGGTGTATTTTCTACAATCAGTTAGTAGGTAACGCACTCTCAGAGAAGAACTACTCTCCTCCAACACAGAACTGCTCCATGACTTAACAGAGGATTTGATATGTCGGAGCTTATTCCCTTTAACAGCCAACCACTCATTGTTTCATTCACTCAGACTCCTTGACTTGATGGAATTTAGGAGACCCTTTTCTGGAATTCTAAAGAAATCAACGCGATTCTATAAGCATGCCGCCTTTGCGAAACGTCTGCTCCCTCATTTCTTCTGATTCCCACGTGTCCGGGTATCCAGCAAAACATTATGTTCCTTCCGTCATTTTGGAGGGAGAAAAGCACATCCTGGATGTTCTGGATCAGCTTATCAGCTGGATACATAGTCTGGGTTGCGTGAAGGGCACTCAGAGAATCAGAACAAATCGGGAAATTTGATCCGCGGGAGTACTTCGTTGATTGCAGTACTCTCAATATGGCTTAGCATATTGCAGTACTCTCAATATGGCTCTCAGCGGTGTAAGCGCTGCACAGGTCGCCAAGACGGTAGCCCCACGTCTTACGGTGGAACACCACGGAGCAGCCGACACCATCGGCCTGTTTTGCCCCGTCTGTAAACACGGGGATAAGGAACCGGTGTTTGTCGAGAATTAGGTGAAAGTATACCCTCAACATTGCGGTTGAAGTGTTCTTCTTGTCATGATACAGAAGATCCTACAATAATAATAAATGTATTGTCAAAAAAGCAGTAGAAACTCCGTATGATCACGTGGAGGACAATAAATTAATTTACTCGTCGGAAGCAAGCAAGGGACCATCCCATCAATTCCGATCAAGGGCCCTAAGGCAAAGGCGGATTCAAAAATTTCAGCAAAAATTCCTAGATATAATTGAAGGGACACATTCCTACATATTACAGAAACTTCTCGCATATATGTAAGAGAATTTCTACAGATTCATCATACATGCTTGATACGTATTGATGAATCCCCCCCATAAGCCGACGACTACGACGAGGCGCCATTGGTTTCCACGTTGACATCACTCTTTATACAAGAGAGTCAACGTACAACGTCAAAGAATTCTAACAGTACAACTTCAAATAATTCTAACATTATTTATAATGCGTGCCGCGTGCAAACTGAAACCTTCGCTTATCTCTAAATAAACGAATCTCAACACAGTGTTATGCCCCTACCCGTGGCAACGAACTTTGATTACTTGACACTTCTGTCTATGCAACGGCTGCGAACAGAACGCTACATCTTCGCTCGATTACTTTAGAGATCTATCTATGCACTAGCAGCGAACAGACGGCTCGTCATATCGCAAGTTTACTACTCACTTCAGGCTACGCATCGAACGAACAGGTCGCTCACCGCACGACCTCCTCAAACGCGAATGCAACTGACTTCCGTCTATTAATCGGCTGCGAACGGAATCGCTACACCTTCGCCCGATTAATTCAAACCAGAAACCTGATTACAACTTCATACTTCTACCAACGGACCGGCCGTGAACAGAC